>CAJHZI010000651.1:507500-519978 GCA_905160935.1 Enchytraeus crypticus | reverse complement strand
AGAATGAGAAAGAGAGAGACAGAGAGAGAGAATGAAAGAGAGTTGTGAATGTTAGTTAACGTGTAATTACTATAGGTCTATCATTTACATTAAAGAAGATCAGTTTGCCTGATTTTATATATGGATTTATATAAAAGATGTTCTAAGGCACTGCAGGTTGCACTGAAAGTAGTTTTATTTTTGCACTGGTTTCTATTGTAGTGTTCATCGTAACGTCTGCACTATTTGGTCCACGCCATTAATTAGACCTACTAATAAATATTGACTAATCAGCATTCAGCATGTTTGCTTGTTTAAGCTTTGACGCGTATATACAGTCCTGGTGGTCCATATACTGTTTAATATATAGCAATTACCATAGTTTAAGACTAATTGATTGAGTTACCTCTAAGCTGCATATGTTCATTTTGTAGACGAGAATTTGCATGATACGGTTATAACAAACAGCATCCTGTTTATAGATTAACGAATCTCGTTATGTACTGTCAATTGTAACCTTTAGTTTAGCATTGTACTAACATAGTTGTATATTACGTTTATCAGTAATTCACTCGACTTTTTACTAAATACTCTGTTCTATACTCGGTCCTAGTCACAAATTCTCATTTACTCTGTATCTCTCAGTGGGAGTAAACTCTTGACATGTCAGTGATATGGAGTAGTGAGAACTAAACGTTCGAACATGAGGTTGAGATGGAGGAGTTGAAGGAAGAGTAGATGATGTGGAATACAGTCTGTATTAATAGGAATGTCTAAATAGCGTAGGGGTAACGTCATGAAGTTTTAAATGACGGATCCTGAGGTGAATTGAACCACAACGCCTAAAAGAGTTACCATACGGATTTCCCCGAAAGAGAGATTGCCGCAAATACTGAACATGACGAAGGAATTAAGAAATTAATTTAATGTAAAATTTGTGTATAATGATTTCATTGAACTAAACTGTGCTCATTACTGATAAATACAAAATAGTTTTTGGGCGTAATCAGGGATAGAAGTGATCCTATGCTCAATATTATAAAATATTTATTCTGTTGTGTATACTGATTTTCAATTGACGGTCTTTAATGTACATATATTGAAGTAATGTTATGTTTCTAATGTACATGTAATATATAATTATTCCACGTAATGTACATGTAAAATATTAAAGTAATACTAAATACCTGCCAATCAATTGCATTAAATTAGCATTAAACTATAAGAAACGGGTTAAGTCAATTAGGATGTCCAGAGTTACGTACTGATTGATACTCTAACAGATCATTACTATAAACAGGCGTCTATATTGTACATTTCTTTTGCAGATTTATCGGGTTGAATTGATCGATAGTGATGTGTGCTGTGGGGACGTCCCTGACATCATCCCTGGATGAGGAAACGGACGTAAAACCTTTATTATTATTATTATCATTATTATAAACGACATTTTGCTGATATTTTCTGTATTTCTAGTGACGAAGCCTCCAGAAAGCTCTAATAGTAACAAAGCCTCCCTGGCACCCATCCGTGAGCTCCCCCTCGACACCAGTACCCTGACACCCCCTCTCCGCCCCACCCCGCACCCCGCCCATGAGGAGCGCACCCCGCTCATAGCGCTGCCTCCCTGGATGAACCCCGATGAGCCCCCCAGACCCCACGAGTTCTGTGGCTCCACATGGGCGAGGAACGTGAGCTGGCCCAAGACAGCCCTGGGCGAGACTGCCGTCGTCGAGTGTCCTAACAATAGAAAAGGTTGAGTATCACTTGTGTTAATACTTCAATAGCAAAGGTTGAGTATTACTTCTGTTAATACTTCAGTCTTAACAATAGAAAATCATCCTGAGTGAATTTGTTATCTTCTTTCATGTTTTAAGTAATACTTTATTAGATTTTGCATTTAATGTCGTAACAATAGAAAAGGTTGAGGGCAATTTGAAGTATTTTATTGTTCTAATACTACTGTTAGATTTCAGGATGGAGTTCGTTTCGTTAAGAAAGGCTTTAGTGATGGAATCAGTTTATTGGCCCATGCAGATCGATGCAGTGCTCTCTATAGAGCGTGGTAGCAGATTTCACTGGGTGTTCGGCTGGGGTTTGACTGAAGTTTAGAGTTAAAATGTATAAATATTATGCAGTTGTGTATGCTTCGTGTGAAAGTTGTTGGCAAGGTTTATAACTTAGAGTATAGAACCATTAACACTGCACTCAAGCTGGGTGTGTGCTTGTGTGTGTGCGTGTGTGTGTGTTTGTACTGTGCAGTACATGTGTAGAATACTTAACGGAGTAGTGTTTGCCTGTGATACTGTGTGGTGTAAACTATACGAATAAACAATGGCATGGCTTGGCCCGCTCTGTATCTGTCTGTCTGCTCTTTAATCTCTCTCTCTCCCTATATCTCTCTCTCTCTCTCTCTCTCTCTCTCTCTCTCTCTCTGTTTTCCCCTCTCTCTCCCCTCACTTATACTTTTAATCTTTATTCGACGGAGTAGTCGATACTTCTGTTTGTTGTTTTGTAGATTTGTTGATATATTTGTGCATTACCTGATTCATTGATTAATCCTCAATTAATTGATTGATATAGCTGATGTGTAAGCTAGTAGTAGTGGTAGTGCCTCACATCGTGGCTCTAGCGGTGACTGGTTGAACTAATAAACAATCCTCAGTTTATCTTAGTCTTCACTTGATTCCATTCTCACAACTAGTCCAGTCGACCCTAGAATTCACCTTGGCCTCTAGGCTGTGTGACTACGATACATGAGGTCCTAGACTCAAATTCCTCTCATTCTGAGCGGCAGTGAAGTTAGACTTACCTGAGTATGTGGTTGATCTGCTGCTACTGCATTCATGGGCTGCTTAAAGTACGGTGTGTTGTTATAGAAATAACACACGACCCTAGTTAAACTGTTGTTCAAGGAATGATGACGATGATTGAATTGTATGATGTATTGTATGATGTATCGTATGATTTATCGTACGATGTATTGTACGATGTATTGTATGATGTATAGTATGATGTATTGTGTATTGTATGATGATAGTGAGGAAGGCTCGATGGACTTGTGGATGGGATGGAAGAGAGAAGGATGGTAAAGAGATTGATTGGATCAAGAGACCAGATCTCACACAGTGTGTATCATCCCCTGTACTCAGCATACAAGAGTCGGTGGGTCAATCAATCAATTAACTAATCATTAGATCAATCAATCAATTAGATAATCATTAGATCAATCAATCAATTAACTAATCATTAGATCATTCAGTCAATTAACTAATCATTCAACCGAGTAACTGATCATTAGATCAATCAATCAAGTATCTACTCATTAGATCTATAAATCAACTAATCAATTAACTAATCATTAGATCAATCAATCAATTAACTAATTAGATCAATCAATCAAGTAACTACTCATTAGATCTATAAATCAACTAATTATTTGATCCATCAATCAATTAACTACTCATTCTGCCACAATCAGGCAATTAACTAATCATTTTATCAATCAATCAATTAACTAATCTTTAAATCAATCAATGAATTAATTAATCATTAGATCAGTTAATCAACTAATCATTAAATCAATCAATTAACTAATCATTAGATCAATTAATCAATTAACTAATCATTAGATCAATTACTCAATTAACTAATCATTAGATCAATTAATCAATTAACTAATCTTTAGATCAATCAGTCAGTACATTGACTGTCTACTTTATTTCTATTTTATTCTTTCTTTGTCTTGAAGTTTTTTTATTTGTAAATGCTTACTGATTGACTATTCCTCATCCTATTTCTCTTGTTCTAGTCAATGTTAACTCAACAATTGATTATTTCTCGTCCTCTCTCTCTATTGTTCTAGTCAACGTTATCTCAACAATTTCTGTACATAAAATTCTCATCTAATTTCCTGTTAGGAAAAAACTCCTATACTGTGGTGCTAGATGTCAATAGGAACGATAGTCAAGTGCTTGTGGTAGAGTTTATTAAAAGCTAAGCAGGCTTTTGCGCTATCTCTTGTAATTGTTACCTCTTTTATATGTACCTACCTCGTGACGTGTAGGAAATAGCTTCTGCAACATCCTTCACTCTTCAGCCTCGTCAACGCAAGCTTAACCTGCCTGTCTGTTTGCTCTCTCACTGGCTAATAGTGCTTAAACACCATTTCATTCCGTGTGCAGTTTTTATCACAAAAATGACTGAAATGAGTCAAGTGTTGGTTAGTCAGCTTCAGCAGCAGCTTCAGCAGCTGATTTTTTATATCATTTCGTGTAATGTAGATAAACGCTAATAATTGCTGACGACCTTGCTGTGTGTTTTACTGTTCACCACTTTCTCTTTGCTCTAGACTGGTAGAGTTGACGGTGTCACGTGATGGTGGCAGTAAAGTTAATGATTTCTATGACAACAGACGATTCTGACTCATGACTCGTGACTAATGACTCGTAACTCATGACTCATGACTCGTGACTAATGACTCGTAACTCATGACTCAATGATAATAGGATGTTTTTAATTCTTCTGTCTCCTGCAGTTTAGGACCATGTTGTTTTTGTTGTTGCTGTTGTTGGTCCTAAGACCTTGCAGGTTTAGGATCATGTTGTTGTTGTTGTTGTTGTTGTTGATCCTAAGACCTTGCAGGTTTAGAACCATGTTGTTGTTGTTGTTGATCCTAAGACCTTGCAGGTTGAGGAGGTCTAAGCGAAATTAATAAGCTGCAAAATGATATTGAATAAATTGTTTCGATATTAGAGGAAACCTATGATCTTGACAAAAGCCCTAGTTCCTAACGGAAGCCCTAGTTCCTAACGGAAGCCCTAGATCTTGACAGAAGCCCTGGATCTTGACGGAAGCCCTCAATCCTGATAATTATGTTGTTTGCTCAGTGACTTACGGTACAAGTGTTTACCGATTTATGATTTGTTGATTCGCTCGTTATCTGAACGTGTCTAATCTTTCTCCCATGCTTATTGTAGATATTCTTTGTAATTATCATCTAACTCACTTCATTACTATTGCATGCTTGCTCTTTTTTTAAATTCTCATTTTTTCATTACTCATCCCTTCAATATCTCCCGTTGTATAATCCTCAACATCTAGTCTTTATCTAGACAGAACAAACAATGCAATATGCATGTAGTATATCTCTAGACAGAACAAACAATGCAATATGCATGTAGTATATCTCTAGACAGAACAAACAATGCAATATGCATGTAGTATATCTCTAGACAGAACAAACAATGCAATATGCATGTAGTATATCTCTAGACAGAACAAACAATGCAATATGCATGTAGTATATCTCTAGACAGAACAAACAATGCAATATGCATGTAGTATATCTCTAGACAGAACAAACAATGCAATACATGTAGTATATCTCTAGACAGAACAAACAATATGCATGTAGTATATCTCTAGACAGAACAAACAATGCAATATGCATGTAGTATATCTCTAGACAGAACAAACAATGCAGTATGCATGTAGTATATCTCTAGATAGAACAAACAATGCAATATGCATGTAGTATATCTCTAGATAGAACAAACAATGCAATATGCATGTAGTATATGTCTAGATAGAACAAACTATGCAATTTGCATCTAGTATATCTCTAGACGGAACAAACAATGCAGTATGCATGTAGTATATGTCTAGATAGAACAAACAATGCAATATGCATGTAGTATATCTCTAGATAGAACAAACAATGCAATATGCATCTAGTATATCTCTAGATAGAACAAACAATGCAATATGCATGTAGTATATGTGTAGACTGAAATCATAAACCATGCAGTGTGCTTTTAGTATGCCAATGGGTAGAATGTCCACAGAATAATCTTGATGTGCATCTAGTGTATGTCTAGGTATAATAATCTTGATGTGCATCTAGTGTATGTCTAGGTATAATAATCTTGATGTGCATCTAGTGTATGTCTAGGTATAATAATCTTGGCAGTCGCTTAAACTTAGTCTTTATCATACCATACATTTCTTCATAATCTGTTTGGCCTATGATTTTGCTTTAACTCTCTAACCCTAGCCTGCCTAACCTTAGCCTAAACCTTCCCTACATAACCTACCTTAATCGTAACCCTGTTGTATACCTTTCCATGTGTCCTAAACGCATTTCTTCAGAAGAGTGACCATAATCGTAAAGGATGTGGAGATTTAGTGGTATGTGGTTTCTGCAGAACATTTGTATTGAACACGCTATCGCTGATACTGTGGTCGGGTCAGTTTGTTTTGACGTTAAAATGATTTGACTTGAAAATGATTTGTAAAGGCGGAGAGGTATGCGCAATAGTTCCAGCAATTATCTGACATTATACGAGCGCCGGCCTTGACTCTGTCAATCGTTTAAAAAACCTTCATCTGACCGCCTGCCTAGAGTGCATAGCAATTAGAGTGCCTTCCATCCGTAGAGCTCATGCTGAGTATACGTCGTCGTGTAGACGACTTGATTGATTGATTTGATTGATTGATTTGATAAATAGAGGATGAATTGATTGATTACCTGATCAGTTAATTGATTGACTGACCAACGAATGATTGATGGATTAATAATTCATTATTTGACTGATTCGCTGACGGGTTGATTGATTGATAGCTGAACATGAGTGATTACCTGATTAATTAATTGATTGACTCATTGATTGACTGACCAACGAATGATTGATTTATTGGGAATTCATTACTTGACTCAGTTACTGACGGATTAATAATAATAATAAAGGTTTAACGTTCGTTTCCTCGTCCAGGGATGATGTCAGGGACGTCTTGATTGATTGATAGCTGAACATGAGTGATTGATTGATTGACTCGTTGACTTTTGATCAACGAATGATTGATTGATTAGTGATTCAATGTCTGACTGATTTACTGACGGGTTGATTGATTGATAGTTGAACATGAGTGATTGATTGATTGACTCATTGATTGACTGACCAACGAATGATTGACTGATTAATAATTCATCGTTTGACTGATTAACTGACTGATTGGTTGATTGATTGACAGCTGAACATGAGTGAGAGGATCACGCCTGGACTGATAGAGAGGGTGACTGAGGACATAGCGACCACCACGGGACTGGGTGAGGTCATATACGGGGGTGACCTGACTCACTTAACCTCGGCCATGCAGAAAGCAGTGGATGAGATAGAGGAGCATGTACATGAGGTGACAGGCGTGGAGAGTCCTAAACTACTGAGAAAAGTCAACGATGTGAGTCCATCAATCTATCAGTAAATCAGTCAATCAATCAATATATCTATCGATGAGTACTTGTCCATATCTCTCACAATCTATCGGTAAATCAGTCAATCAATCAATATATCTATCGATGAGTACTTGTCCATATCTCTCACAATCTATCAGTAAATCAGTCAATCAATCAATATATCTATCGATGAGTACTTGTCCATATCTCTCACAATCTATCAGTAAATCAGTCAATCAATCAATATATCTATCGATGAGTACTTGTCCCTATCTCTCACAATCTATCAGTAAATCAGTCAATCAATCATTATATCTATCGATGAGTACTTGTCCATATCTCTCACAATCTATCAGTAAATCAGTTTCTCTTCTCTCTTCAGTGCACAGCCAAGTGGCAGGTTCAAGGTACATATTCATACTCAAAGTCTGTTTTCTCGCTTCATAAGAGCAATCCTTAGATCAACAAGTTAATCCTTAGTTTATCAATCAATAAATCTATCGATGAGTCCTTATCCATATCTCTCACAATCTATCAATAAATCAGTCTCTCTCTCTCTCTCTCTCTCTCTCTCTCATTTAGTGCACTGGCTACTGGCAGGTCCATGGTATATAACGCTTCCACTCTTCTCTGTCTTCTGCCTTCCTCTTCATTTCCACGTATGAGTGGGTCTTTAAATCATCTAGCATACCTAATCTCGGCCTGCCCCTGCCTCTTTTTCCTTCCATTCTACCTTCTACGACCTCTCTTAATTGACCTTCCCCCTAAGCCTGTGTCCGATCCAACTCTTCTTCCTATTTCTTAATGCATTTATCAACTGTCTATCGGTGCCAACTCTCTCAGTCAGTTTATCAATCAATAAATCGATTAAGGCTGTACTCTTGAATAGATCAGTTCGGTAACTGAAAACATATTTTGTTGCATGTTAATACTGGTTTGTTTATGTTGACATCTGATACGTATATTTACATGTAAATTTAATGGGTCTACATTATAACTTCGTTATAATGCATGCATATCGTTATAGTGGATGTCAGAGTTAAACTATAAGTGTTAAATTATTATTTAATTAATATACGTATAGTAGGTTATAAAGTAAATAACATTTCTAAAGAAAGCTTGTATTAGAAATTTTATGAGGAACTAGTACATTTCAATGGTATTCTATGCAGTGTTTACGTCTTCTTGTCCACTGTTTACATTTGGTGTTCCCGATGTTCTATTTATAGCTATTACCGAAAAGATCTATTGTTGCTAGGTTGCTCACGTAGTGCTAGATGTTGTTGTTGTTGTTGTTGCTAGGCTGTGCTGAAGACAACGAGCAACCTGTTGGACAAGCAGCACCGGGAGTCGTGGAAGGACCTGCCTCAGAGCACCCAGGCTGAGACGGCGACAAAGCTGATCGACTCCGTGGAGAAGAGTGCCTTCCAGGTGGCGAGGAGCATCGAGAAACCCACCATCGTCATCAACATCACCGTCAATGTCGGTACGGCTTAATCCTTGTCAAATCAGCGAATCCTATCATGTTCTCTCTACGTGTTTATAATAATAACAACAATTAGAGTGCTACAGTCATCAATGACAACATCGAGCACTATTGAGGCAAAATCAGGCCGGCGAGCAAAAAGAAGCTTCAAAAACGGTGCAAATTCCAAAATCCAAACTGTCTTGTTTGTGAAATCAGCGAATGCTATCAAGTTCTTGCTGTGTGATTATAACTGTCTTGTTTGTGAAATCAGTGAATGTTATCAATTTTTTCACAGTCTGTAGAGATGTAGACTGTGCTGTAAATGAGTTGTTAGATTTATTGATGGATTGATTGATTGATGGATTGATTGATCGATTGAATGATCGATCGATTGATTGAATGATCGATCGATTGATCGATCGATCGATTTATTGATTGATCGATCGATAGATAGATTGATCGATTGATTGATCGATCGATTGATTGATTGATTGATGGATCGATTGATTGATTTATAGATAGATTGGTAGATTGATTGATTGATTGATTGATTGATTGATCGATTGATTGATTGATTGATCACAGTGGTAGAGATACGTGTAGTTAACGTGACGACCGGTGCCACGCCCCCTGACGTCAGCTTCAGTCCTAAGCGTCGACTCTACCACTCTGCTAAATCAAAGCCAACTGACAAGCCTAAGCCCCTTCCCACTGCTCTAGCCACTCCCACTAAACCACCTCCCACTCTTCCACCCAGGTCTAGGGTGCAGATAGAGGAGATTGGTAATTTTCCTGGTGACGGAGGAAATTTCCCCGATGATGGCGGGAATTTCCCAGATGATGAAGGAAGTTACGGAGAGGACGGGAAAGGAAAGGAGTTGTATGGGGAGGACTTTGAGATGAATTTTGAGCCTGAGTACCAGGAGGGAGCGGAGGTGGGCTGGTGGGACGGGGGGAGGGAGGCAGGGGGTCCTGGTGGAGGAGGCTACCTGGACGCCACGTGGAAAGAGTGCGGTGACTCCATCACACTGACCGGATCAACCATCAAACAGCTCGGCAAGGACGGTAAGTCCATTCTAGAGTTAGCATTAAGCAATATTTCATTAAGAGTTAAAAGCTAAAGCTAAGGTTAACGTCAGTTTCTTCACTCGAAAGCGATGTCAGTAACCTGCGAGCCCAGGATTTGAACCCCATACATACTGATCCACAGTCGAGTGTCTTACAGATTTTTTCCACTGGCTCTAGCCAATTATGATTAATCAATATGTAATGGTGTAAATACTGTAAGAAACTAACAGATTCTACGATATAAAAGCTAGGCTGTGAGAGAGCTGTGAAGACTTGTGTGGAGAAACAGAGCTTGTTACTTAGCACCTGAAGAGTCTTGTTTTGTACTAGCCTACGGTGAGTGTATTGCGTAAATGTGTATATTGATATTGGCTTTTGCACAGTACATTTGAGATATTAAGATCAAGGCGCATCTTGATGGATTGATTAATTTGTAGGGCTGGTGAAGGTGGTGTTTGCGACCATTGATTGATTGATTTGTAGGGTTGGTGAAGATAGTATTTGCGACCATTGATTGATTGATTGATTCATTCATTCATTTGTTGTGCTGGTGAAGGTAGTGTTTACGACCATTGATTGATTGACTGATTGATTTATTTGTAGGGTTGGTGAAGGTGGTGTTTGCGACCTATGAGAACTTGGATCAGTTTATGCAGCCTCGCTATGTAAACGTTGGGTACGGGGCTGACGGTCTACCAGAGCTACACGTACAACACAGCGAGATGATAACAACCCGACCACTGCTAGATCATATACAGGTTCTAAACATTAACACTCATTATTATAACATTAATTATTGACTAACTTGCATCAGTCAATAATTATTGACTGATGTAAGTGGCTCCTCTAGTGAATAAAGCTTTAATAACTAAAGAAAGTGGCTCCTCTGGTAAATAAAGCATTAATGACTAATGTCATTGACTCCTCTAGTGAATAAAGCATTAATTATTAAAGTAAGTGGCTCCTCTAGTAAATGAAGCATTAATGACTAAAGTAAGTGGTTCCTCTAGTGAATAAAGCATTAATGACTAAAGTGTCGCCTCTAGTGAGTAGAACATTAATGATTCTGTGTTGTATGCAGGAGCAGAAGGGTCGTGAGGCAGACACAGTGGCTCCCCCTCAGAGAGACTCTGAGATAGAGGACGGCGGCGCCTCTAGTGACGAGGAAGATGAGAAACTGAAGGACAAGGTCGTTGCCACCAGGATCATATCCGCTGCTGTCAATGGTAATCTTTGGTGCAATTACTAATGCACTGGTCTTAGAGAGCACTTTACATAGGATACCTTAAATTAGTTGACTGAGAGATAAATTGAAAGCTATGGAACATAGCAGCCTGACAGAGAAATTCTTTAAATAGCTGATGAAGGCAATGGTAATCCATCTCAGAAATCATAATTTTTTGGGTCAAGTTCTACAATGTTGACGTGTTAGGACATAACTTATGCGGTAATATCAAGTGATTTGTTTGAGTTTTGTGACACACTAAGTGTTGATTGATTTGACAATTTTATATTGATTAATAGAGTAAGGAGTAGATATGTTTATTTAGTATTTAGTGGATTTATGGATTGATTTGACTGAGATATTATGGACTGATTGACTTAGGGAGAGAGCCAGGAAGAGTTAAGCTGAAGGAGCCTATTATCTACACTCTAGAGCACCTATATGTATGTATTGTAATAGATCTTATCTCTCTATAATCTACACACTAGAGCACCTATATGTACGTATTGTAATAGATCTTATCTCTCTATAATCTACACACTAGAGCACCTATATGTACGTATTGTAATAGATCTTATCTCTCTATAATCTACACACTAGAGCACCTATATGTACGTATTGTAATAGATCTTATCTCTCTGTAATCTACACTCTAGAGCACCTATATGTATGTATTGTAATAGATCTTATCTCTCTATAATCTACACACTAGAGCACCTATATGTACGTATTGTAATAGATCTTATCTCTATAATCTACACACTAGAGCACCTATATGTACGTATTGTAATAGATCTTATCTCTCTATAATCTACACACTAGAGCACCTATATGTACGTATTGTAATAGATCTATAATCTACACACTAGAGCACCTATATGTACGTATTGTAATAGATCTTATCTCTCTATAATCTACACTCTAGAGCACCTATATGTATGTATTGTAATAGATCTTATCTCTCTATAATCTACACACTAGAGCACCTATATGTACGTATTGTAATAGATCTTATCTCTCTGTAATCTACACTCTAGAGCATCTATATGTACGTATTGTAATAGATCTTATCTCTCTGTAATCTACACTCTAGAGCACCTATATGTACGTATTGTAATAGATCTTATCTCTCTATAATCTACACACTAGAGCATCTATATGTACGTATTGTAGTAGATCTTACATTATCTCTCTACTCCTATCCCTATGTTGTGCTATGTGTGTATGTTGTGATATGTCTTCATAGAATGTCATAATAGCGGAGGGGTAACGTCATGAAGTTTTAAATGACAGATCCTGAGGTGAATTGAACTCTCGCGGGTTCGAATCCAAGCCGCGCTGATCTGAGAGTAAAATCTCAGACATTCACTAGACTGGTTAAACGGAAAATGGACTAAATTTCCTAACATTTTAAACACATGGTATTAAAAGTGATAGATATCAACGTAGTTGATCATTTCACTATAATGCTTGTTTACTTTATGTGTCTATGTTGTGCTATGTA
>CAJHZI010000651.1:462500-502500 GCA_905160935.1 Enchytraeus crypticus | reverse complement strand
CTAGCTCGCTCTCTGTGTGTGTGTCTCACTCTCTGTGTCTCTCTCTCTCTGTCTCTGTGTCTCTCTCTCTCTCTCTCTCTTAGTCGCTGTCTCTGTCTCTCTCTCTCTTTCGGGCTGGAGCCAGTGGCGAAGTCGGTAAGATACTCGACCACGGATCAGTATGTGCAGGGTTCAAATGACATCGCTTTCGAGTGAGGAAACTGACGTTAACCTTAGCTTTAGCTTTTTTTTTCTCTCTCTTTCTCTCTCTCTCTCTCTCTCTCTGTCTCTGTGTCTCTGAGAGCCTCTCTATACTCTCAGTGGCCAATGATCACAGACTGTATGATGATGTTGTTGTCACAGGGCGTGGATAATGGGTGCTGTGGTGCTAGTGATGCTGCTGAGGTTGATATTAAACCTGTATGACGTTGTTGTTGTTGTCACAGGGCGTGGATAATGGGTGCTGTGGTACTAGTGGTGCTATTGGGGTTGACGTGGGTGTTTGGGTTGTTCTTCACGAGTGAGAGAACGATAGTGATGGCCTATGTGTTCACTGGACTCAATATCTTCCAGGGCCTCTTTATCTTCGTCTTCCACTGCCTCATGAACGACAAGGTACTGCTCTCTCTCTCTTAGTCGCCTCTTAGTCTCACTCTCTCTAGCTCTCTAGCTCTCTCTCTAGCTCTCTCTCTCTCTCTAACTCTCTCTAGCTCTCTCTCTCTAGCTCTCTTTCTCTTTCTTAGTTTTCTATCTGACTCTAGTTCTTGCTTTCTCTCTCTTGCTTTCTCTAGCTCTCTGTCTCTCTTTCTCTCTCTCTCCCTTTCTCTCTCTCTATCTCTCACTCTCTTTCACAATTATTTTAAAATAAGAACAATTTGTTGTCCATTTTTTAATTTCGCTTTCGCGTTCAAGCATGATGTGCTGACTTCACGTGACAGTCATAATAAGCACATGACAATCATAATAAGCACATGACAATCATTATAAGCACATGACAGTCATAATAAATACAAGACAATCATAATAAGCACATGACAATCATAATATGCACATAGAAATCATAATAAGCACATGACAGTCATAATAAGCACATGACAATCATAATAAGCACATGACAGTCGTAATAAACACATGACAGTCATAATAAACGCATGACAGTCATAATAAACACAAGACAGTCATAATAAGCACATGACAGTCATAATAAGCACATGACAGTCGTAATAACACATGTTGTTGTTGTTGCTCAGGTTCAGAAGGAGTACAAGAAGTGGGTTCGACAGAACACGTGGCTTCCTGAGAACTTCCGTGTCTGGTACGGAGGAGCTCGCGCCTCTTCCTCCTCCACTCCCATCAACTCCTCCAGCTCTGGAGTGAATGTATGTCTAGATACAATACAATACATACAATACAATGCAATACAATCAACTCCTCCAGCTTTGGAGTGAATGTATGTCTAGAGAAATGCAATATAATACTCTCCTAACAACTCGTCGAGCTCTGGAGTCAATGTACGTCTACGCTCAATTGTCCTACAACACCGTGATCAGTTGAATAGTATGACCCAGAGGTTGTGCAGAACGTCTTCAGTGTCTCTCTCTTAGTGTACTGCCTACTGTCAGGTCCATGGTATATAACGCCTCCACTCTTCTCTGTCTCCTGCCTTCCTCTTCATTTCCACATATGAGTGGATCTTTAGTGTATCATTTACAATCTCATTTGTTCAAAGGGTTTCCATTGATATCTCTATTGTCTTGTCTTCCTCATTCTTTAGCTTGTATAGTCAAAACTGTCACTGGGTTGTGAAATATTCAGCAGTTAATGGAAGAGACAGAAATTGCTCTTGTCTTGAAGTGTGTAGCAATGTTATATCTGCTTTTATATTTAGTAAATGCGGTTTGTGTTTCTAATTTTACTGTATTTTCATAGCATTTGTCTCAACACATTTATTTTAACTGGTTTCATTATAGCTTTGACATCTAGTAGAGAGAGTATAATGCATTGTGACAGTTTCAGTGAAGCTTCTTGTCTATTGTTTAAAACTTTACTTTACATTGGAATGGTCGTGGGTTCAATTTTGAATGTTGACAGACAGAAATAACTGGGCATGCTCAATTGTTGTGCATGCATTGGCGGCTCTGGTTTATTGGTTTGGATTGAGTTTGAATTCTGCATTCAAATCCTCTTTTCTGAATTTCTTTAAATTCATTTCTTTCTGTAATTCTTAATTTTGCAAATATTTTAACGAAGTAGTTGTGTAGTAATCTGTACCACATCAGGGACGTCCCTGACATTTACCTAACCCTGATATTCTTTGATTAGGAAACGGGAGTTAGTCATTTATGCCCGTGTCTTTATTAGTTGAGATAAAAAATTAACCTTTTTCCTGGCAGCCACTAATGCAGTCTGTTGTCTGTGCACTGAATGGATTTTAACTGATACTGTTTGTAATGTACTGTTCCTATAGCAAGCGTCTAACAACTGAGACTGTTTCTAATGTGTTGTACTTAGAACAACGGTCTAACATTCTTGTTGTTGTTCTAAATTATTGTTCTTTTAACCAACACCTAACAATCTTGTTGTTGTTGTTGTTACTTCCAATTTTCGTGTAGAAAATTCTCCGTGAGCAGAAGTTGTCATTTGAGGTAGTTATTTAATTCGAGTGTTTTATTGGATAAGTAATCGACTTGGCTTTCTGTTTATTGCTAGCATGGAATGGCATTTGTGATTATGTCACGAATGTATAATTTTTGTTGGATTACTGCACGATTACGTGATTACAATATGATTGCATGATTACTAAGTAATTTCATGATTACAACCTGATTACTTGATCACAACGTGATACCATGATAACGTGATTACATAGTTACATCATTATTACATCATAATAACGTGATTACATGATTGCATCAGTATTACATCATATTACATCATAATATTAAGTGACTAAAGATTATGCTATAAGTTAATTAATTACATATTTCCTCTAACATATTTCAGTTAATTGAACTGTTAGACTTCGTCTAATCTTTATTTTATTTTATTTGCTTCGTGAAAACCTCAATTCTGCTGATCTTTTGCTTATAGGCTTATCTTCACTCTATAATGTAAATGTATGAAGTTAATTATTGTGTTAATTGCTTGAAGTGGGCAGTGTCTGCTGCCCCAATATATTGATTTTGTTTAAATAAGTTTAACAAACTTACAAGTTTTGCGCTGTAGTTGTTGTAGCATCAGGTCGTTACTTAACTGCATGACGCCTCTCTAGACTAATCGTATTTAATAATGTAATAATTATTCATCGTCCTATCGCTGTGTTGTATTGCTACATAATGTTTCAGGTCGTTACTTAACTGCATGACCCCTATCTTGTTTAATTATCGTCCTATCGCTGTGTTGTATTGTTTCCTAATGGTCGAGCACTAGAAACTTTCAGGCTTTTAATTTTTGACTGATGATATTATATCTCATAGTTCTATAATGCTTGAATCTTTAAGCAATTATTCATTCATTCATTCAAAAATTCATTAAAACATTATTCATTCATTCATTCTTTCAAAAAATCATTAAAACATTATTCATTATTAAACATTATTCACTGCAGTACCTGACCAGACTGCTGATTGATTGATTGATCGATTGATTGATTGATTGATTGACTGCAGTACCTGACCAGACTGCTGATTGATTGATTGATTGATTGACTGCAGTACCTGACTAGACTGCTGAGCAGTAGAAGACGTAAACGCTCGTCCACGACAACACTCGCCAGCTCCTCCACTCCTGGTCGTTAGTGTTACCATTGCTTTAGAAAATAAATACTTTCGTTAGTGTTACCATTTCTTTAGAAAATAAATACTTTCGTTAGTGTTACCATTTCTTTAGAAAATAAATACTTTATATCTTTTAACGTTTGAAACACGCTGCTCCATTTCCTAAATTTCTTTGCCTCCTACAATCCCACTACAAGGATTTTAGCAGGGTACTACTGGGTTGTGGTTGACACAGTGTCGTATATTCTAAGGTGCTTGTATTACGCTATCTTAACCTCTCTGTTAATACATACTACGACAACTTATCCTACGGCTTATTGTATATGATGACTGAGGAATACCTGGGTAAACTACCTCAAAACCCCTATTTTTACTATTTACTATGTGAAGGAGCTTCGCGTTGAGTGTGTATTGATTGATCACATGAGCTCATTACTAATCCAGAAGATTGGTTTTAGTAGGAATTTATATTAGGCCCTGCCATTTCATGGGATATTAAAATCCTCTGTATATACATAGTCCTTGTAGTAAGGTTCTGTAAAGATAAATTTGTTAAAGAATTTCTATCATATGACCAGATCACTACAGTTAGTATTACTTGTTTTTTAATTTAGTATTGATCGACTGATTGATTGATTGATTGATCGACTGTTTGATTGAATGACTGATGGAATGATTGATTGACTGATCTTCTGATTGATTTACTAATCGATCGATTGATTGATCGACTGATCCAGTGATTGACTGATCGATTGACCGATTGATCTATTGATCTACAGGTTATAATGCCATGCGGCACAGTGACAGCACGACAGTGGCTGGTGGGCGTGACTCAGCTTTGACTGACAGGCTCTCGGCCACGCCCCCGGACTCTGAGTTCGGTGTGGGGGCGGAAAGCCACATCTACAGCGAGCCCACAGAGGACCCGTGCGCCTACCTAGAACCGGTTAAGATCCGATTAGATCCAGATGAGGAGATGTACCGTGGCGGGGGAGAAATGTCAACAATGGAGGGGTCGGTGGCTGATACTGATTATATGGACAGGCTGACGAAGAGAGGGGGTGTAGGGGGGCCCAGAGCTGCGCCTAGGGGGGCTCAGCGGGCTGCCTCCCCTCCCACCATCAATATTGATAAATACAAGGTTAGTGATAAGTACCTTCAATATTGATAAATACACGGTTAGTGATAAGTACCATCAATATTGATAAACACAAGGTTAGTGATAAGTACCATCAATATTGATAAATACAAGGTTAGTGATAAGTACCATAGTTATCTGTGTTATCTAACAGATAAGATAACACAGCTAGTTATCTGTGTTATCTAACAGATAAGATAACACACCTATTTATCTGTGTTATCTAACAGATAAGATAACGCAGCTAGTTATCTGTGTTATCTAACAGATAAGATAGCGCAGCTAGCTATCTGTGTTATCTAACAGATAAGATAACGCAGCTAGTTATCTGTGTTTTTATCTAACAGATAAGATAACACGGCTAGTTATCTATGTTTTTATATAACAGATAAGATAACACAGCTGGTTATCTGTATTGTTATTTCTCAGATAAGATCTCCATTAGATAACACAGCTAGGTTATCTGTGTTGTTATCTCTCGGTTAAGATAACATGGCTAGTTATCTATGTTTTTATACAACAGATCAGATAACACAGCTGGTTATCTGTGTTGTTATCTAAAAGATAAGATAACACAGCTAGTTGTTTTCTGTGCTGTTATCCAACAGATAAGATAACACAGCTAGTTGTTATCTGTGTTTTTATCTACATGTAAATGATAAGATAGCCTGTGCAGCTAGTTACAGATAAATCGATAAGATAGTACAATAGATAGCACAGCTAGTTATCTGTGTTGTTATCAGATAAGGTCTCCACTAGATAACAAAGCTAGGTATCTATGTTATCTAACAGATAAGATAACGCGGCTAGTTATCTGTGTTATCTATCAGATAAGATCGACGACAGATGGCGCGGGTGGTAAGACGGGCGGTGACTCAGACTACAGTGACGGAGAGCTGTTCGACAAGCTGGTGCCCCCCGCAGAGTCGATCAACTCCTACACGCCCGACCCCTCCCATCAGTTCCTCTCCGAGGACTCTCTCATTCGCCGCAAGCTGCTGCCCAGCGACGAGGACGAGGTCCCTGCCTCGCTAGGTGCCAGGGCTCTGCCGCCAGTCAATCCAACGAGGCAACAGCTGATGCCTAGGGGCGGGGAGGTGATGGCCGGGGTGGCCAGACCCCCGGGGGGTCAGCCCCCTCCTCTACCCCAGAGAACAAATTGGAACCCAAAAAGAGACGATGCTGACTGATATGGGATTGTTGTGTAGTCGTAGTGCATGTGACACGTCACGTGATCTGTGTGACACATCATGTGATCTGTGTGACACATCATGTGATCTGTGTAGCACACTACGTGATCTGTGTAATACATCACGTGATCTGTGTGACACGTCATGTGATCTGTGTAGCACACTACGTGATCTGTGTAATACATCACGTGATCTGTGTGACACGTCATATGATCTGTGTGACACGTCATGTGATCTGTGTGACACATCACGTGATGTGTTACACAAGTCACGTGACGTGTTTCTCATACATCACGTGATGTGTTACACAAGTCACGTGATCTATATTACCAATAACATTAGGATCAACTTACAATCTGCTTTAATTTATTTAAGCCTATCATTGTATATAGACATTACATTAACGCTGCTGAGGTTTGTGCCTTGGGTAGAGCACCGAGACGTTGTTACAGAGGTTTAGGGTTCGCACCTCAGACCTGCCGGGATCTGATTGGTGTTGTGTACGACAAGGCTTAAACTAAACCATCTTTAGATAACTTTTACAGTGATTCGTTGTACTCATAAGCTTTACTCTAAACTAAACCATCTTTAAATAACTTTACAGTGATTCGTTGTACTGCACTGTTCTTATAAGCTTTACTCTGATATTCTGCCAAGTGTTCATCTAGTATCTACTCTATGCATTGTTTGTAGAGTGTTCATCTGTGTCATATCTACTCTATGCATTGTTTGTAGAATCGTGTGTCATGGACCTGATATTCTGCCCAGTGTTCATCTAGTATCTACTCTATGCATTGTTTGTAGAATCGTGTGTCATGGACCTGATATTCTGCCAAGTGTTCATCTAGTAGCTACTCTATGCATTGTTTGTAGAATCGTGTGTCATGGACCTGATATTCTGCCCAGTGTTCATCTAGTATCTACTCTATGCATTGTTACTGGCGGTTGTTTGTAGACTCGTGTATCATGGACCTGCCCTTGGTCAGAGATCAGTCTAGTTTTTCTGTCAGTTATGATTGTGTGAGAGGAGGAAAGAGGTGTTGTTTTGTTGTTTATATAAACTCTTTTTAATAGATGACTATACGCAACGCTGCTATGATAATCTACACTAGACATGTACTGCTAGATGTATGTATGGTGATCTGTGTCTCTATGTCTCTCGCGTCGTCTGTATATACGTGCGCTATTTGACCTTTACTGTGTGACAGGGAAACAGACGTTAAACAAAGTAGTACGGTCTAGACACTGGGTATGAACATGAGTAGCTTGTGTTGTATCGTGTTGTGTTGCTCGTCTCTCAACATGGCTGCTCTTTATCAATCAATAAGAATTTAAAGTCCGGTTTCTCGCCATAAGGCAATGACAGGGACGTCTCTTGCAGACTCTACACAAGCAGTTGCCAAAGCCCCACACGATGACGACTGAGTACGCAGAGAACACAAGAGAAAACAAGATCAAAACAGTGCCAGTCCATGATCCAAGGCAGTGTAACTCATTTATGTAACACATTCTAACGCTGTGCTAGATAAGTGCGCTGTTATAGGTTTACTACTCTTTATATGGAATGAGCTCTGACGCTACAGCGCCTCGTTCCACTTACCTCTTTTGTCTGAAGCGATGCGTTACCTAGTCTTCTAACTGAACTGTCATTTTATCTTACTCTATTAGTTTATTTTTATTGTGTGTACTTTCTTATGATGATATTAGAGATCTGTTGAGAAACTATAGTATTGAGTTTTGTAAACACTCGTGTAAAGTTACAATTAAGCAATACAACATTTGACTGTATAGCTTATCCGTACAAGTGCCTCGGTCATTTATACAACAGAATCTAATCGGCGAAGTCGGTAAGATACTCGGCCGTTGATCAGTATTTGCGAGGTACAAATCCGGGGCTCTCCCGTCACTGACATGGCTTTCGAGTGAGGAAACTGACTTTAACCTTAGCTTTATCAGCTTTTTAGTATAACTTTTCAATAGAGTTTAAATGCCTGCAGATGATCTGCCAAGTGTAAGATTTGTCGAGTTATAATCTGAGTTTAGTGTTGCTCCAACCTTTAGCTCTATCCAAGAGTCTCATAAAGTTGTCTTCTGAGTTTGTATCTCAAGTTAAGTATACGTGGAATTTATGTTTAGTTTGTTTATTGAATATGCTCAGTTTTGTATTGCCTTTTTTTTAACTATCGCTACGATTGAGTGTGTTTAACGGTAATGCATAAAAAGACGTTAAATAATTTGTATCGTACTTCAGTGTTTAAGTCGTGTGTAAAAGAGACGTTAAATAATTTGTTTTGTACTTCATTTTTTAAATTTCGTTTCAATTAATTTCAGTCTTTTTCGGCCAGATATATTAGAGTAATTATTAAGGCTGTTTCAATGATTAAGCCTTGTAAAACTTATTAGAGTTAAGCTATTTAAAAGATGCGTTAAATACTATTAAGCCTTTGATTGATTGAAATGTGTAAAGTTAAATATTGTGTCGATTTTAGTTGCTAATACTGTAGATGTATTGCTAGATGGAATTGGTGAGTGATTGAGAACTGATGGTCTATTGGTTAGAGATCTTTTCTTGTCTTCCGCTGACTCTTGGTTCTATAACAGCTCTAGTACAATAGTATCGTCGTTTATGACAACATGGAGCTTAAATGTCTCAACTCTACATCATAAACTCATCAATCACAGTCGAATGGACAGAACGCTTGCCTGACAACTAGCGTTCTGTCGAATCGAATCTCAGCCGAGTCGTCTCCGATGTTATCTCTTGTGATAGGCTGAACGTTCTCCATCATTTAAACTAATTATCTTTTCTTATCTGAACTCTATTGTATGACGGGTACCAGCCGTAATCTTATGCTATTATTTGTTAGCATATGTTATCATACGTTATCATATGTTAGCATATGTTATCATACGTTATCATATGTTAGCATATGTTATCGTATTTTATCATATGTTAGCATATGTCACCATATGTCATCATATGTTATCATACGTTATCATATGTTATCATTTGTTAACATTTGTTAACGTAAGTTATCATATGACAACATATTATAACTTAACGAGAGGTAACGCGTGTGATTCGCAGCATCATCACTATCAGTTTCAGTACTGCAGTGTTGTATAAACTAAACTTTACAATGTTATACTTGAGCATTATATAGTTAACTCTAACCCAATCTACTTGTACATAATAGCAGTAGAGGATTTCTAGTTAAGTATGCATACTGAAATAAAATGAACGCTTTGTTGTTGTTGTTATTGCTTTTTTATCAAAAACGGAATTATGTCAAGATTAAGTGTTTCATTAAATAGCAACCCCAAGACACTTATTTTTTCCTACGTGTCCTCTATCTCGCTCACTAAAGAGCTATCGTCAGGTTGATCCCGATGCAAAGGCTCTGCCATTTTCCGTATCTGAATGTAGTCGTATCTTAGGAAATACGGTCACTGAGGTGGTTTCTCATTGTTTTTCGGGTATATGTTTTAATCGTGTGATACATGAAGCACCGCTAACACACATACACACCCGTACACATACACACACTTACATCTCGCTCACACGAACACACACACTTTTGTACACACACACGTGCATATACACGCAGACATAGATTTACACTCATAGACGCACACATACACACACACGGTGTACACACACTTATGCACACTCAAATGTACACACACATACACATTTACATACACTTATGCGCGCACACACACACACATGTACACGTGCACCCAAACACATGTACACACACACACACACACAGAGCCGTTGACACAGCTGCTGATGAGTTGTGCTCCACATGTCCTCACTCTTGTTGATATAATAGTTAATTCTCTCTCTCTAATCCTGATAATTGATTTACTCTTAACAAACCACAGGAGAGATTATAGGAGATCTGTGGTCGATAGATCTCTAATCTCTGAGAGATCCGTAATAAATCTATATGAGATCTTAGAACTATCCAATCTCTAGGAGATCTCTAGTGATCTCTAATCTCTAAGAGATCTTAAAGTGATCTCTAATCTCCAAGAGATCTTAAAGTGATCTCTAATCTCTAAGAGATTGTAAAGTTTTCTCTAATCTCTAAGAGATCTTAAAGTGATCTCTAATCTCCAAGAGATCTTAAAGTTATCTCTAATCTCTAAGAGATCTCTAGCGATCTCAAATCTCTAAGAGATCTCTAGTGATATCTAATCTCCAAGAGATCTCAAAATATATTCTAGAAGTACTTGGTTCAACACGATCAACAGATGATGATGATGATCACAAAGCTATATTCTTCACATTATCCTGCATTGACTAGAGGTTGTTTCTGTATTATGACAAACGATCAGCGATATTAAGAAATTCCTCGTATGTTGAATCACTTGTGTCATATACTCTGCATTAAACACTCTTCCGCCATCCAGTGTCCACAAAACAATTCATGGCTTCTTCAGTCTTCTGCACATCAGTGTTATCTACAATTAAATACACTATTTCTAGACTTATTATAATTGACTCTTAAATCTACACAATGTAGCAAAAAAGTAATTGCATACAATTTTCAAAAGTATTACACAGTTCTATAGTTTTATGTTAATTATTGACGTACTTGTGCCGGTGGTTTGTTGACAAGTTGTTCAACAGCGGATAAGTAGATGCAGGATTCAAACCCAGTGTTCTCCCCGTCAGTGACATGTTATCGAGCAGAAAACTGACGTTAAATTTGGGTTTTGCCTTTAGCTTTATTTAGATATTCATTTAAGTTAAATCTAAGACCATTTCAGAAGTTCACAAGTATCGGTATTGCCAATTCGTTGAGCTTGTTATAATTGGTCCACAATTTATCACCGATTAATAAAAATAGGATTAATAATTAGCAGAAGCGGAGATCTGGATTACCTGGAGAATTCGCCTCCGGGTGAAGACAAGTGGATTGACGCTGATAGATTGACGCTGATGTAGAATAACACGAGAACACCCACGACTTATAAAAGATATAAATACCCGTACGTGCCGTTAAATAACACACTACAGTACAGAACATGACATCAATTCCTTATATGTTCCTATAAACGATATAAACACTTTCTGCTAACTAATACCCTACAATAGAGAGCATGACTCCAATCCGTTGGAAATAGGCTACTTATGTTCTTACACACGTTATGGATATTGTCTACATAACACACTGCTATAGAGAGCATGACTCCAATCCTTTATTTTAGCTACTCATGTTCTTCTTATTAGTTTCGGTTGCTATAGGCCAATTCATCACATATTACTGTTTTTTCTGTTTTGTTACCACTGTTATTCTGTTTTATTATCACTGTTTTTACGGTAGTATTTTGCTAATTTTAAATTGCATGTTTGCCTGTAATTTCAAGATTGCTGGTTGTCAACTAGATAGGGTATGTATACCCTTTTTGATGACATTGATTATCAGTGACTTATTACCACTGACTCATTATTAGTGATTGATTATCAATGAGTGATTATCAGTGATTGAATACCACTGACTCAATATTAGTGATTGATTATCAATGAGTGATTATTAGTGATTTATTATCAGTGATTGACTATCAATTATTGATTATCAGTGATTGATTATCAGTGATTGATTATCAGTGACTGATTATCAGTCATTGATTATCAGGAGAGTAATCACGTAATTGATTGATAGTTTGATAGATTAATCACCTCCCTAGGCCTCAATTTATTCATATATTGGTAAACTATTTAATAATTAATTAACTTAATAAAGTAACTAACAGTAATTAAGAACATTGACGGGGTGTAGCGTATTTTTTATTGAGAATTCTTGACGCACTGTGCACATATAGATAGAATGACTAATTATAGAAATGATTCTTTACAAACACTCGAACCACTTCTGTCAGCCCAGCTAATTATAGAGCTGATTGTATTTTATTTCACGGTGAACGTAACGAAGCTGACGTAGATTGTGTAATTGGTACCGTACTAAAAGCGAACATTAGCCAGAGCATTAGAGAAGTAAATACTAGAAACTCTTAAAGACATATACCCAATTGTCTCTCGTAGCTCTATGTCCATTCTATTTCCATCTCATAATTACCGTGCTTTTACAATGTGATACACTTCTTATTCGGGACTAAAATAAATTAAGTCAGTAGTGTATTTGATCCTATACAATGCATTTAACTAGCTAATGTGTCCTAGTTATATTTTTATGCACAATGAATAAATTGTATTATATGTGCATTAATCTAACTAGTCTCTCCATTGTATTCTCTCAAGTGGCATGTTCAAATTACAAATTTCTGCAGACTGCATAAATCTAGCTTTACTCTCTCATTAAATAGTACTCCAATAGTAATACACGAGGCGCGAGTACTAAAAGTGCTAGAGATTATCGTCAACGATATCTATGTAAATCTCTTCTTCTGTCCCAGTGCACCCGTCATCCATGTCTCAGTATAACAGTTTATGTATTTCCTGACTCTGAGGGTTGAATTATGCTTTATCAAGCCTACTCATCGTCTCTGATCTCTGAGCAGTGATACAAGCAGGGTGACAAATAGACGAACTTAGACAAACATACACATACACAGAGACATACAGACACGCGGACGAGGCTGACACGCTGGTATACGGACAGATACCAGCAGAGAGACAGATCGTGATACGCACAGGTACGGGCAGACAGTCAGATGGGCAGAGAGGTCGCAGGTAAATGAACTGCTGTTCTCACCCAAAGGTCCCATTCATCTCTCTCTCTCTCTCTTTCTCTCTCTCTCCCTTCCTCTCTGTTTTTATCTCTCTCTCACACTATCTCTCTCTCTCTCTTTCTCTTTCTTTTTCTATTCCTCTCTCACTCTTTCTCTCTCTCTCTTTATCTTTCTATCTCTCTATTTTCTCTCTTAACATCTCATTCTCCACACAGTAATCATCTCTCTTCACCCCGATATTTCAATCCACAAAAGAAAATTCAATCTCTTTATCCACCTCATCTACACCCAATTGCTTAGCCTTTCCTCTTTCAGGTTTAAAAGTAAATGCTGCATTCTTGCAACATCACATCTAATCACCAAATTGTCACCCATTCACGCGACAATACATCAATAATTGTATACAAGTCTAACTACAAATCAAATCAAACTACTTTCATCCAAACCAATCTTTATCCAGTACTCTGTAATGTCATAATCTTTATCCAGTACTCTGTAATGTCATAATCTTTATCCAGTACTCTGTAATGACAATCTTTATCCAGTACTCTGTAATGACATAATCTTTATCCAGTACTCTGTAATGACATAATCTTTATCCAGTACTCTGTAATGACATAATCTTTATCCAGTACTCTGTAATGTCATAATCTTTATCCAGTACTCTGTAATGACATAATCTTTATCCAGTACTCTGTAATGACATAATCTTTATCCAGTACTCTGTAATGACATAATCTTTATCCAGTACTCTGTAATGACATAATCTTTATCCAGTACTCTGTAATGACATAATCTTTATCCAGTACTCTGTAATGTCATAATCTTTATCCAGTACTCTGTAATGACATAATCTTTATCCAGTACTCTGTAATGACATAATCTTTATCCAGTACTCTGTAATGACATAATCTTTATCCAGTACTCTGTAATGTCATAATCTTTATCCAGTACTCTGTAATGACATAATCTTTATCCAGTACTCTGTAATGACATAATCTTTATCCAGTACTCTGTAATGACATAATCTTTATCCAGTACTCTGTAATGACATAATCTTTATCCAGTACTCTGTAATGACATAATCTTTATCCAGTACTCTGTAATGTCATAATCTTTATCCAGTACTCTGTAATGACATAATCTTTATCCAGTACTCTGTAATGTCATAATCTTTATACAGTACTCTGTAATGACATAATGTTTATCCAGTAAACTGTAATGACATCATCATTTTGGAGTTCACAATAATGACATAATCTTTATCTAGTACATTGTAAAAGCTGGTAAAGCTAAGGTTAACGTCAGTTTCCTCACTTGAAAGCGATGTCAGTGACGGGCGAGCCCTGGATTTGAACCCGCACCAACTGATCCGCGGCCAAGTATCTTACTGACTTCGCCACTGGCTCCAGCCAGTAATGACATTATCCTCGTAACATAACTAATACTCAGAAGGGACAAGACATTTAGCTAGATTTGACAGTGCCAGTCAACAAGTGTTTACACATTGAGCACATTCAAAGGATCCACCTCTCTATTTGTGCCACACAATAATCATACCCCCTCCGTCTGTTCTTCCCCTCAAATGAGTGCCCCCCACGCCCGTGATGAATTTGGCTCAGTGGAAACAGTGATGCGTGCTGTAATTTAAAATGATGAGACTGGAATGAGATCAGAGAGAGAGAGAGAGAGAGAGAGACAGACAGACAGACAGACGGACAGATGGAATGAGAGAGATATGTGGGTAGAAGGTGTATTTTATTCATTGAGTGGGTGGTGCAATCAACGAATAAACCAGAAAAGAATGAGATGTAGAGAAACGAGAGGTTTTAGGAAGGAGTGAAGAGAGAAAGAACGGTAGAATAAAACAGAAAGTCTGAGAGAGAAATTAGTAGTACTGGAATGTAACACTAGAAAGCCATATTATCTTCTTATAGTACACTGTCTAATGGTAGGTCCTTGATATATTTCTTCCCATTGTCTTTCCCTTCACATCAGCATACGAATAGATTATAAACTCATCCAACATCCCACAAGTCTTGGTCTTCCGCTAACGGTAGAACGGTAGAATAAAGCAAAATGTCTGAGAGAAAAGAGTTGAATTGGAGAATGTAACACTAGAAAGCCATATTATTTTCTTATCGTACACTGCCTAACGTCAGGTTTATGGCATATTTATTTTCAACTGCTTTTCTCTTCACATCAACATGCGAATAGATTATCAAATCATCCAGCATCACAAGTCTTGGTCTTCCTCTAATTTCCTTCTTTCCATTCTTCTCTCAAGGACCTTTTTAGTAAATCTCTCAGAAAATATTGCATCCAGTTCTCCTTTCTATTCATCATGATGAAAGAAACCACTAATATGAACTCTTTATTGTAATTCTTGCTTCTAAGTAGTTGATTTAGTTAAAAGCTAAACCCTTTGAACATCACAGGCGATACATAAGTAACATAGCTAGGCTATAGACAACAAGAATAGTGTAGCGCTCATTTGATTCCTCAAGTTGTGCACATACGCGCTTGTCGAAAGAGACGACTAAGCAGGGTAAGAGGAATGCAATAAGAAACCACCTCAGAAAATATATAATGTCAATCTAAAGACTTAATCTAAATGGTCATGCGCAGTCCAGGTGATTAAAGTTGTTGAGGACCGAGATGTCCATTTATTAGCACCACTGACTGACTGACTGACTGACTGACTGACTGACTGACCGACTGATTGACTGACTGACTGGCTGACTGACTGACTGACTGACTTACTGACTGACCTATGACGCAACATATTTTTGATTCACGGTCGAGACGACTGACAGTTGTGGCTCATGATTAATGTTGGTGGTGTAGACAACCACTAGAAGACAGAGAGAGTGGTACTGTGGATTACACTAACCCATCTCATCTAACTTGCGACAATACGGGTCTTCCTTTAAGAAATTGTCTTCAACTGGCCTAATGGCAGGTCCACTGACAATCTGACATGCCTACTAGTACAGCTAATTATAGCTGGTTTACTATCTTAATACCATTAGTTTTTTCATTCGTGAGCACTCTCTCTCTCTCGCTCTCTTAGTGCACGGCCTGAAGGCAGGTCCATGGTATATAACGCCTCCACTCTTCTCTGTCTTCCGCTTTCCTCTTTATGTCAATTTATGAGTTGGTCTTTAAATCTTCTAATAATGCTCATTCGTGTTGCTATACCATTTCGTAAGCATATCAATTGGTTAATCTAAAAACTAAGTTCAACGTTCATTTCCCCGTCACCGATGATACTACAAATCAGGATTAATTGGGTGTTGATCCTCGTGTCACATAAGTAACTTCTACTCTAAGCCTATTTCTTAAGCTATTCAGGAAAGAACCAATGAACCGTAATATTAGGCAAAGGCTTGATTTGATCAGCTGTTAAAATCTCACTTCCGGATATCTGCTCGCAAGCAGTCTAACTACTTAAATGACAGATCTAAATGTTTGCTTCAATTGTCTCATGTGCCTTGTTTGATAGCTACTTAGCAGTTTCCTTATATCTGTAAGAATACACTCGATAGACTCACTTTAAGTTGTCATCCAGTTGGAATCTAACAAAATTCTGATCAAAATTTTCAGGGTTGTTAAAGAGAAAGAGGTAAAGGTAGACTACCATGACTTCTATTGTTAAATATTTCTGGCGTCAGGACAGAGATGAGACAGAGCAGAGAGGAAGCCCTGAAACACAAATAGAGCAAAGAGTAATGCAAATGTAGAGAGACAGTGTTGCTAAGTGCTGCCAATATGAAGTGGTGGAGAGAGAGTGAGAGGGGGGAGTGAGAGAGGTATATATATATAGAGAGAGATAGGGAGGGAGGGAGAGAGAGAGAGAGAGAGAGAGAGAGAGAGAGAGAGAATAGGAAGGAAAAGATATTGTGAGAGTATGGGGGAGAGAGAGAGTGAGAGAGAAATAGGGAGAGAGTGTGGGTGAGTGAAAGATTTTGAAGAGAGAGGATAGAGAGAGGAATGAGAAAACCACAAACGAGATCGAAAAATATATATAGAGCGACAGATAGCGAGAAAGATGACTGAGAGAGAGAGAGAGAGAGAGAAGTGAAAGAAGATAATTAAAGAGAGGCGAATTGTTTAGAGTAAACACACAGACGTGTTTACAATTGAGTTGAGATATCTTAGAGTAGTGCTTCATTGTTTGAGAACTGTTTACTGTAAACACATAGACGTGTTTACAATTGAGTGGAGATATCTTGGAGCAATGCTGCATTGTGTGAGAATGGTTTAAAGTAAACACATAGACGTGTTTACAATTGAGTGAAGCTATCTTAGAGTAGTGCTGTATTGTGTGAGAAATTGAATGACATTCACGGCTGATCGAGTCGTAAGTAAGAGACTTTAAAGATTTTCTTCTCCACCCAGCAACGCTTCATTAGCTTCCGCTGACTTACCGGAAATGATTGACATACGGGAAAATAATTCCGAGAGATAAAACTACAAAAGCTGAGGTTACTTTACAAGCTGATAAAGCTTTCCTCACTAGTTTCGTCAGTTTCCTCACTCGAAAGCGATGTCAGCGATGGGAGAGCCCAGGATTTGAACCCGCACATACTGATCCGAGGTCGAATATCTTGCCGACATCTCCACTGGTTACAGCCAATGTCTTCTATTACTAGAGAGAGAGAGATAGATAGAGAGAGAGAGATAGATAGATAGAGAGAGAGAGAGAGAGAGAGAGAGAGAAAGAGAGTTAGAGAGTGTGAGAGAGAGATTTGGAGAGAAAGAGAGAGAGACACACAGAGACAGAGAGAGAGAGAGAGAGAGAGAGAGAGAGAGAGGGAGGTAAAGAAACACTGAGGAGCATTACAGAGGTACCTCTAACAGTTTTTAACTCTTTTCTCTGACTCCTGTCAAAAGTTAATGACCCTCTGACGATGAGATTACAGCATGGAGTCATTTATCATCATCATATCAGCCTAGCTCGCTGCACATGATGACATCATTTATCATCATCATCATATCATATCGCCACTACAATCAGGTTGTTGTTGTTGCTCTGTTAGGCTGGGGGATGAAGTGTTTAGATCTAGAGAATCCTCAGGGTTTTAAGTGTGAATTCCGTGCGATCAGCTCTGTCAGAGTCTTATAAGATATTATTAATTTAGTGAGAAATAAACTCATCTGTCTCTCATTTATGAGCAGGAGAGAAAATTGAGCCACGATGTTAGAGCTTCAATACATTTATGGTGGTATTTACTAAGGTGGCTCTGAACAGTTGATGATATAATCAGCGCTGTAGAGTTAATCGGGTGATTAGAATTTTTGGTATGCAACAGCAAAACGAAACAGCGATGTTAATTTTCTGCTGATTGATCGGCGAATTATCTTTTGTAAGAAATATTTGAGTGAACACTGAACAACAAAAATAAAACTTGTGCATAATATTGGTCGTTGTTTGTTTTACTGCTGGTTTTACTTCATTAAAACTTCATCTCATCACTCCGGCTCGACTAATCAATTCTTTGTATATCAATCAACTCAGTTATCTCTAACTTATCAGTAAAGTCTTTCATCACCTCAGTTACAAACCTCTTCAGTTACGACAACTGACTCAATTACGAAGCATCAATTACGTACGATTGCTTTTAATCACGTGACAATCAGACGGGTGTACCACAGAGTATCTCAAATCTTTTCCATTTCTCCTAACATCCCCTCTCCTCCAGGAATTGATTTTCCTGAGAGAGTAGAAACGAAATGCTCGCGTGACCGAGATGTGTGTAGTTAATGTGTTCACATAATAACACATTTCACCATTCTCTCCCGCATGTGGATTCAAGGCTTTGTAGCGGATGCTATGTGGTCCTCGTATATTGTTATTGCAAGAAATCTCAGTTTCGAGTTTTACCAATACTATACAATAGCAGCCAATTTACTGCATTTACCAATAACTTCAAAAACCCTCCAAGGAACATCAAAGGTAGCTTATGCATTTATTGCGTGCAGCTTGTTCTATGATAGGCTATTATTTTAAGAACTCTGAGGTTTCACGGGCCAATGCTACAGTTCTTTTACAGTGCACGGCTTGATAAGTAAGATCTTACGACTTCTTTGTGGTGATTAATTTTAGAAAAACTTTATTTACGAATTACGTGCAGCACAAATCTAATTCTTAAATCTTGGGTTATCTTAGACAATCTGATGACTAATCCAGAAAATCTGATGACTAATCCAGAAAATCTGATGACTGATTCAGAGGATATGATGACCAATGCAGAATATCTGATGGCTAGTTCAGACTATTATATTATTACTAATCCAGGGAATCTGAAGACTTATCCAGAGTATTTGATGACTAGTACATAGAATCTGATGACTAATCCAGATAATCTGATGATTAATCCAGAGAATCTGAGGACTAATCCAGAGAATCTGATGATTAATCCAGAGAATCTGAGGACTAATCCAGAGAATCTGAGGACTAATCCAGAGAATCTGATGATTAATCCAGAGAATCTGAGGACTAATCCAGAGAATCTGATGACTAATCTGGAGAATCTGATGACTAATCCAAAGAATCTGAGGACTAATCCAGAGAATCTGATGATTAATCCAGAGAATCTGATGATTAATCCAGAGAATCTGATGATTAATCCAGAGAATCTGATGATTAATCCAGAGAATCTGTTGACTAATTCAGGGAATCTGTTGACTAATTCAGGGTATCTGATGACTAATCCAGAAAATCTGATGACTAATCGAGAATATCTGATGACTAATATTGTTAAATCTTGATATCAATTCAACTGCTATCCATCGTAGACTTTTACACTCGCTTTTCTCTACACTGCTTTACTCCACCACTACAAAAATCCACTTATTTCTTCTTTTATGTCATCAGTTGATTCTATTTTAATGGATTGTTATAGTAGAATTTCTGCAGCAGAGTTATCGAATTCAGCGCCACAAGACATTCTGTCTTTTCGTGGAATGCAGTTTTCATGGTCATCTCTCAAAATCATTTTTCCCGGTTGTAATCCGGCTGGACCTAATCAAGATGGGACAATTGATGATTCTACAAGTGCAATCTCTCTGGTTAACGGACTTGCACAGATTTAGATCTCGCTTTAACGTCTGTTTCATCATGCTGATGTGTGCAGGTTACGACGTCTGTACTGTAATATAACTTCGCTCTACATGTATATTGTAACGTATTGGCGGTTACTAATTGATTTTCATATAAGATTCATTGCATTGTCACTGTACTATATGTAAGGTTTTTGTGTTACATTAAACATTAATATTCCAGTAATGAAAAAAAGCACTGTTGAACAGTGGATAACATTCTCACCACAGATTCTCGCGTACCAGGGATATTTAATTCAAATAACTCTTCAGCAGACATTTAGTTCATAAATTCTGGGGATATTTAATAGAAAATAGCCAGGGATATTTAATAAAACCTATCGTATTGAATGGAAATGTGGCAGTGAAGCATTAGAGAAAATGTTCTGCGTATAGTCTCGCAGATGTTTCTATACAAAGCGTTGTGCGTCCAATGGAAGAGAAAATTCTGACGAGAATCAAATGATATGTTTGTTCGTCATTATTCATCGTATCTACTCGTCATTTCCAAAAACTAAACCATAAAGACAGTGTGCTTTAAGACACGGGTCAGTAAAGATTCGAACTTGGGGCCTCTAGTGTGTCAGGCAAGTTCTCGGACAGCTCTGCCGTTAAAGAGAAAACGCCAATCGATCGCTATGTTGTGCTTTAATCATTTATCAGTAGTATTACTAATAATAAAGGTTTAGAGTCCGCCTTCTCATAAGGATGATATCAGGGACGTCATTAACTATAGAAGTTATTAACGTCAGTAATTGTAACGAGTGTCATTCGACTTACTATCAATCAATTGCGACATGAGGTCATATAAAAGATAACTAGACCTATAGCCAAGAGCTTCAGATGCTTCTGGAAAATTGCATCTACTGAGATTAAATTGTAAAGTGGCTAAAAATAGTGAATGAGTGGATTATTGAATTATTTATTTATTTATTTATTGTGTGACTTATCAAGTAATTTATTAAATGATGTCATATATTGACTGTTTATTTATTGAAAAATATTTTCAACTTCACGTGTTATGTTCGGAACCCTAAAGAATAAACCAACGTAAACTGGAATTGTCGTAAAAGTCGACCGAGCATGAACTGAGGACGGCAAGGTGAAACCACCTCAGAAGCTTTTTTATTCCTAAGATCTAGGTTATATTAAGGTGTGGATAGAGCATAGACGTTCGTGAATAGATTAACTCGTTGATCGATGGAGTGCTCTTTATGGAGCGTGAAAAGCTGCATGTGAGTAGGAGTTTGCACCTTGAGCCTGCCACTTAGCCAGAACACTAGAGAGAGAGAGAGAGAGAGAGAGAGAGAGAGAGAGAGAGAAAGAAAGAGAAAGAGAACAGAGAGAGAGAAGGAAAATATTTCGTAATTTCGTTTATTTGAATTGTTTATTATAAATAAGAATTGAGGTATTTCTTGCAAAACTATTAAGAAAACAGGCAAAGCTGTTTTAAAATTTTTAAACAGTCAATCGCCCAATGGACCTTCCTGTTAAATCACTTCCCGTATTATGCTTTGAATGCGGCTTTGAGAGTAGATCCTGGAACCGCATTGACAGAGAGCGGCAGAGAATTTCATTAGGTTTTATTTAACAACTGTTTCTATCTACAGGTGTCTTAATAGGAGTATCTCTCGAGATCTTTGCGAAGTAGAACTTGCCATAAGTTCTTTAGGTCAAACTGAATCAAAAGTGAATTATGTTAGTAAAGGTAGAAGCTACTTTTAAAGCTAAGGTTAATGTCAGTTTCCTGACTCGAAAGATATGTCAGTGACGGGCGAGCCCAGGATTTTGGCATATGAGTATAAGCTAGTATGATACTAGCATATACAGAAAGATAGAGAGAGATAGAGAGAGAGAGAGAGAGAGAGAGAGAAATAGAGAGAGAGAGAGGCAGATAGATAGATAGATAGATAGATAGATAGATAGATAGATGGATGGATGGATGGATGGATGGATGGATGGATGGATGGATGGATGGATGGATGGATGGATGGATGGATGGATGGCTGGATGGATGGATGGATGGATGGATGGATGGATGGAAGGATGGATGGTGGAGGATGGATGGATGGATGGATGGATGGGATGGATGGATGGATGGATGGATGGATGGATGGATGGAAAGGCATATGCATGGATGGGGTGGCATCCCCCCATAAGGGATGGCTGGGTGGATGCGTGATGAAAGATAAAGAAGAGGGGGGAAAAAGAGAAGGGGGGGAGGGGAAGAGAAAAGAGAAAGAGAAAGAGAAAGAGAAAGAGAAGGAATCATATCCACACTGATAGGATAAACTTTTTTCAAATAAAATGAGCTGTTAATAGAAATAGTAGATGAGAGAGGCTGGCGATAAGTTAAATTGATAGGCGAAGAATCTAAGGACTCTCGAGTAACTTTAATTTAAAGACCTGGAGAAAAGACTTCCGTCAAACTAATTTATCTCATTTTCTCTCTAAGTTTTATTTATCCTCTATCTATTTAGTGCTCTACTAGTCTTCTGGTTCAAGACATAAATACACTATGCTAAAGAGAGTCATTCATGTCGCTCTTAAATGAGCACACAATGGACCAATCAAACATTAGAGGCTCAATTTCAATAATATTTTATCTGTTAATTTTACACTAAATGGCGTATATTATATAAGTGCATCGGTTATGAGAGAGTTAAGTGTAAATTCTATTTGTGAAATTTCATAGATTCCAAAATTCTCTTATTCGATTTCAACTTTCATTACGAAGCTTCGCCGGCCGTGATATCATTATAGCAAGGAAAGCCGGACGTTAAACTGCAGCTACCTTCACTTGATTCTCTCTTTGATCGAGTGATTAAAATTTTAGTCCATACACAGGCTCGTGGCTATTAGTTAACGGAAGCCCCGGTTTGAAATCAGACGTCAGCGTTCAAGCGTCTTAAACAGAGACTTTTCTTCTTCTTTGAGATTAGTAAATAAGAGGCAGACGTTAATTACGACGGTATAATAGCGAACCGCTCACCCATAATCCTGATCGATCTGCGCTCTGACCTGTTTAGCGCTGAATAAGAAATAGAACTGTGAAATTCTCCTGAAATTAACTTTAAATAATAACGCCATTTTATTAACTCTAACTTAAATAAACTTTAAATAATAACGCCATTTTATTAACTCTAACTTAAATAAACTTTAAATAATAACGCCATTTTATTAACTCTAACTTAAACTTTAAATAATAACGCCATTTTATTAACTCTAACTTAAACTTTAAATAATAACGCCATTTTATTAACTCTAACTTAAATAAACTTTAAATAATAACGCCATTTTATTAACTCTAACTGAAATTAAGGAAGTAGCGGATATTTTCAGAGGCGACCCGACTGAGATCCGAACTGATGACATCTTGTTTAGTATCAAAATATGATAACACATTTCTACCTGAGATATGTCCTGCTTGGTTTTATTAATATAGTAGAATTTAGGTTTTTAAAATAAATTACAAAAAGACTCTTTCTATGGTAACAGCACGGTCACGTGCAATACTCAAGACCCTATGCTTAGGTCTTAATTAACACTCTCACTCTCACTTATTAATTTTTATCTGCTGAAACGGTCTCTTGAAGATTTGCTCTCCGTAAGAAAATTAACGGTTAGTTTTTGAGAAAAAGTATTTTACAGAAAAAAATAGTATTTTGTAGAAATTGTTATTAGTACACTTCTGCTTCATAATGTTAATCTATATGTTGGATTTGAGACCAGTAGACTGCAATCCATTATTTGTACTGGACCTGCGGTTAGGCAGTACATTAATATTACTGTCTTAAAGAGAGTATAACGTTTGGTTTCTAATAGAAATTTAAGTGTAGGACCTCTGGTTTTCATATCATATCACATCACGTCTCATTATTGCACATCCCATAACATCACATATCAAATCGTATATCATATCATATATGATATAATATTATAACATATCATATATCATATCATATCATAGCATATCATATCACATCATATCATATCGTATCATATCACATCATATCACATCATATCACATCATATCGTATCACATCATATCACATCATATCACATCATATCACATCATATCATATATCATATCATATCATAGCATATCATATCACATCATATCACATCATATCACATCATATCGTATCATATCATATCATATCATATCATAGCATATCATATCACATCACATCAAATTACATCACATCACATCACATCAGATAACATCATATCACATCACAGCACATCTCATCACATCACATAACATCTCATCACATCATATCACACCACATCACATCACGTCACATCACATCATTGGACGGAGGACTGTTAACGTCATTTAAACAGAATAATATTAACAGATTCTTTGTAGAATTTAACGTCGCTGTTGTTGCTGAACGTGGCATGAGACACGTCAATGGTCCCACAGCACCAGGCGTCACGTGACAGTGGAAGACTGGAGAGGTTATAATCCTGCAGAGATTATGAATGACTGGAGCGATAATCCATGGGAAATGTGAGGATTTGAGAGGCGGCAAAAGAGCAGAGAGAGGCAGAGGGATAGAGAGAGAGAGAGATAGAGGGAGAGAGGGAGAGAGAGGGAGAGAGAGGGAGAGAGAGGGAGAGAGAGGGAGAGAGAGGGAGAGAGAGGGAGAGAGAGGGAGACAGAGGGAGACAGAGGGAGAGAGAGAGAGAGAGGGAGAGGGAGAGAGAGAGAATAAGGGAGAGAAAGAGAGAAAGAGAGTTTAATATTCTATAAATCTTCTTGTCCTCTCTCTATCTCTAGCTCTCTCAATCTCTGTCTCTCCCTCTCTGTCTCTCTCTCTCCCTCCCTACCTCCTTCTCTCTGTCTTTCTGTCTCTCTCTCTCTATCTCTCACTGTCTCTTTCTCTCTCCTTCTCTCTATCCCTCACCCTCTTTCTCTCTGTTTCTTTCTCTCTCAACACAGATGTAGATAGATGTGCATGGAGCACGATCAACCTAGACTCGCTTCTTCAAGGGACAAGACATCAGCGCCTCTAGCGAATAAACTCCTCTACTACTATCTATTAGCACTAATGAAGCACCGCTACACTATGCTACTCTCTACTAGCACTAATGAAGCACCGCTACACTATGCTACTCTCTACTAGCACTAATGAAGCACCGCTACACTATGCTACTCTCTACTAGCACTAATGAAGCACCGCTACACTATGCTACTCTCTACTAGCACTAATGAAGCACCGCGCCACTATGCTACTCTCTACTAGCACTAATGAAGCACCGCTACACTATGCTACTCTCTACTAGCACTAATGAAGCACCGCTACACTATGCTACTCTCTACTAGCACTAATGAAGCACAGCTGCAATGTGCTAATGAGACATTTTCACGTGAGCTCAGTGTAAAAGGACTTTCTCTCTCTCTCTCTCTCTCTGTCTCTCTCTCTCTCTCTCTTGAGATACTCTGGTAGATCAGAGTTCTATGAACACGTGTGCCTCTTTAACCTCTATGCGCCTGTCTGACTCTCTATTCTCAACCTCAACAACATCAATGTTAGAGTAAGAGCACTGCTAGCTCAGAACTAGAGCTAGGTGGGGTTGGGGGGGGGGGGTGCGACCACTTGAAGAGATTGGGAGGGGGGGGGTTATTTGAGAGAATTCATCGTATAAGCTTCGCTGTCACACACCAAGTAGCACTGTGCCTTGTCATAGCACACATACAGACACACATACACCGAGTAGCACTGTGCCATATCATAGCACACATACATACACACATACAAACACACGTACAAGCATACATACACCAAGAAAAGCTGCGCCATAGCATAGCACGCATTCATACACACAATCAAACACACATACACACATACATACAAACACACATACAAACACATATATAAATACACATAGGCCTATGCATCAAGATGCAAAAGTGCCTTATCACAGCATAGATACATACACACATACAAACACACATAATCTCACACTTTTCTGCATCTTCATTCAATTAATTTTGATGAATGAAGATGCAGCCTAGCAAAAGATGAGTGCCTAGCAAAGCTTATCTCAGAGCTTTGCTAGGCACTCGCCTAGCAAAGCTCTGAGATGAGCAACTCTGAATTACGACCTACACTGTATGTTTAGTGAAGACCCTATGTATCACCCATGTTATTATAGGATTCGACTTATATATATATATATATATATATATATATATATATATATATATATGTATATATATATACACAGTGAAGTTCTAAAGGGAAGCCCCATGTATCAGGCATTGTAGGATGTGGCTTAGAGATACATTAGTGTTGTCAAGGGAAGCCCCATGTATCGGGCATTCAGTGATATGGCTTAGAGATACATTAGTGTTGTCAAGGGAAGCCCCACATATCAGGCATTCAGTGATATGGCTTAGAGATACATTAGTGTTGTTAAGGGAAACCCCATGTATCAGGCATTCAGGGATGCAGCTTAGAGATACATTAGTGTTGTTAAGGGAAGCCCCATGTATCAGGCATTCAGGGATGCAGCTTAGAGATACATTAGTGTTGTTAAGGGAAACCCCATGTATCAGGCATTCAGGGATGCAGCTTAGAGATACATTAGTGTTGTTAAGGGAAGCCCCATGTATCAGACATTCAGGGATGCAGCTTAGAGATACATAATGAGAATAGAAGGAAATTTATTCATTGACTCCTGACCCAATCTATTAATATCAGCACTTGTTTGCTCCTCCATTCCCCCGCCTGTCTCTAACTGTCTCTCTCTCTCTCTCTCTCTCTCTCTCTCTCTCTCTCTCTCTCTCTCTCTCTCTCTCTCTCTCTCTCTCTCTAGTGGATATCGGCTAGATAGGAGAGCTGAGTTCAGATACCGGTCCAGTAGTCGTCGTTGACTGTATGCTAGTGTTGCTTATATAAACGACTTTTTCATTTGATTCTTAATGAAAATTAAGAAATAATTTTAGAATGGACCTCAGACTCCTAAACTAAATCTTTGTCATTGTATGTCTCTCTCTCTCTTTATTGATCTCTCTTTATCACATTCTCCCGCTCTCTCTCTCTCTCTTTTCTTTCTCTCTCTTTCTCTCTCTCTTTATCTCTCTTTCTCTATCCATCTCTCTCTCTTTATCTCTCTCTCTCGCTCTCTCAGTGTATTTAAGCACGTCACATAGGCAGCTCTCAACCAGTCGCTCTTGTAACATGATCACGTGGTCACTAGTACGATGTGATGTTACCATTGCCCTACCTCGCATTGATCAAAACGAGTTGTTAGACGTGTTGTGTCCAGTGACATAGTAGACATAGTAAACATAGTAAGCATAGTAAACATAGTAAACAAAGTAGTAAGCATAGTAAACATAGTAAACATAGTAATCATAGTAAACATAATAAATATAGTAAACATAGTAAACATAGTAAGCATAGTAAACATAGTAAACTAAGTAAGCATAGTAAACATAGTAAACATAGTAATCATAGTAAACATAGTAAGCATAGTAAGCATAGTAAGCATAGTAAGCCTAAGCTCGTTTTTAGTCCATTTTAACACTGCGCATTACTGTGACATTGTCTACCATGTTGATATCTATCACGTTTAGTACTAGCCTACACGTTTAAACCGTTGAGCAATTTATCTATGCTCCGTGTAGCCAGTCCAGTGATGTCCTAGATTTTACTCACAGATCAGCGCGGGCAGGAATCGAACCCACGAGCGTTCAATTCATCTCAGGATTTGTCATTTATAATTTAATGACGTTACCTGACGCCTCTAACCACTACGAGATTGAAACATTCAATGCATGTATTTAATCGATGCGATGCTCTTTGTGAGATAAAGACCATCAGATATTATGTGTATCGTGTAATTTGGTTTAATTGTTGTAACACTAGAAATAAAAGTGGATGACGGGAGAGAGATAGCGACGCTTTATTGGTTGATTAAATGAGTGTGGAAATCTACTTATGTATTGCTGTTTGTTTGTTTGTTTGTATTTTGAAGTAGTGAATACTAGTCAGTAATACTAGTAGTGAATACTATTTCAGTGTTTTATTTAGTGACTGAGGAAGGCATCGAAAATCAACTCGAAACCACTTTATTGGCAAGTTCTATGCTACATAAATGTGTAGATTAGGAATAGCCTTTGTGTAGGATTAATTCGTTAATCGATGGAGTGCTCTTTATGTAGCCAGCAAAGCAGCATATGAGTAAGAATTTCTACCTTAGATAAGCCACTAGGCAGAGCAATAGAGAGGAAGGGATATATATATATATATATATATATATATATATATATATATATATATATATATATATATATATAGAGAGAGAGAGAGAGAGAGAGAGAGAGAGAGAGAATGAGTTAGAGACAGAGATTTAGTGACTTAGTTGATTCTGATACCTTTGTTGCTGTTGATTTTGATGCTCAGTCCAAAGGTCAGTTTCCTGGTGATCACAGTAGTTTGAGGTAGTAAGCATTGTAATCAAAATTAAACTGATGATCGATGAATTGATTGGTATACAAATTGAATGATTGATTCATATTTCATAATATTGAATTAATAGATTGACAGGTTAGCAAGATAATTTAGTGACTTTAAGTTAGAATATTAAATCACGTGACAATGGATTTACGCTTGATCTATTGGACGCTTTGTAGTTTACTGCTGGATCTCCAGGTGGCGAGAGTGTTCAGCCATTCAGGTGAGAATATTTAATTGATTGCGTGCAATAGAAGAAGTTGGTAAAGCTAAGGTTAACGTCATTTTGCTCATTCGAAAGCGATGTCAGTGACGGGCGAGTACAGGATTTGAACCCCGCACATACCGATCCGCGGTCGACTATCTTACCGACTTCGCCATTGACTCCAACCAATAATTGAGATGGAGCTGACGCTGATTGGGTCATTGACAATACTCTGTTGGATTAGCAGAAGGTCGTGGGTTCGGTATTTAACTAATCTTTTGGGCTGTTGTGAAAAAATGTCCTTGAAAATGTCCTTAATTGTCTACGAAAATTTTAATATATTAGTGGATATTATGATCTATTTCCTTGAAATCAGCTTTGGGTAGTAAACTGGACTTTATATCCCAATAGGTTAATTAATTGATTTATTTATTTATTTACTGATTGATTGATTGATTCATTAATTTTTGATGATTGATTGATTGTTTGAAGATTGATTGATTTATTGATTGAATAATTGATAATGATTTATTGCTCGATTGATTTTTGATTTATTAATTAATTGATGATTTATTGAATGAATGAATGATTGATTGATTGATTGATTGAATTGTAAGTGAACATTTAGTGAACATTGTAAGTGAACCTTTAGTTCTCCTAGCGAGGCTCTATCTATCTGGTTTGCTCAACATTTGAGGCCAAGACTTAAATTTTTCTCACACCTATCAAAATTCATAATTCAATCTTAGCAGATGCATCAGTCTACATATCAACATAGGATAAATATTAAAAGCAAATAGGCAGATTTTGCAATGAGATAGATATAGAAAACTAAGTGAGAGGAAAAGTGCAACAGGTAATTATTGCCAGCAGTATTTGCTATTTTAAGTTAATCTCTTCTCAATTGAGTCGCTCTGACGTTTGTCTCGACCTCTCCATGCACAGATAACGAGTCCGACGTCACAGCGTTACGTTAGAAGCTCTAGTATTGTGTATAGGAGACTTTAATTAGCGTCTTACAAACATTACTTCTCTACGGCTTCATCACACGCATTGCGTCATATCTGATGCCTGTAGTTAACAAAGCGATTTCAAAATTAATTCTTTAAACCGTAAGAAGCCTATGAAGATTATTAAGCAAGGAACTAGAGGTAAATTTAAAAAAATACTTTTAATTTTATGTTTATTACTATTGTTTCTAATATTTTATTATTTTTTACATTTATTATTACTTTTACTACAGGTAAATTTTTAAACTATGAGAAATTAAATTTTATGAAAATTACGCAACTCACAATACATAACTCAGAACGTGCTCAGCGAAATATTTAACATCATAAGTATGAACATTACCGGTTGAATAGAACTTACCAGTCGGCCGAATTTCGCAACTATCTTAAAGAATCTCGACCACGCTCGTTTCAATAGTAACAAGCAGTACAGTCAACACTGATATCTTAACTAAGGTTGGACGAGTGCGATCTACTCGAAGAAGAAGAAGAAGAAAATTGATTGATTGATTGTTAAGTTAAATATTTCACTGTTTATTTTACTGCAGTATCTGAGGGTGTGGTCAGAGACTACTGTAATATGCAGTACTTTGAAGCGAACTGTGACGTCACAGTGGGAGGAGCCAATCCAGGCCTAGTTGTCATGACGACAGCCTTGTATGGAAGAATGAGGGCGGGGCTTTGTGCTAGTGTGGAATACGGTTATATGGGTAGGTACATGTATATATATATATATATATATATATATATATATATATATATATATATATATATATACCATAAAGTTACGGCCTAGTTTAACGCCAATTTCTTACTCGATCGCAAGTCAGTAACGGGGAGAGCACTGGATTTGAACGCTGCACCTACTGATACGCTGTGGAATAACTTTCAAACAAGCCATCGGATCGGCTATGGACATATATGAGTAGATTTAAGACTTTGTGTATGTGTGTATAAGTGTATCTGTGTATATGCGTGTATGTGTGCACGTATGTGTGTATGCATGCGTGTGTGTGTGCTAATGTGTATATGCGTGTATATGTGAGCGTTGTGAGGGTAGATTGAGCGAGATTGATTGAAAGATTAATTAATTAATTGATTGATTGATTGACGGATTGATTGACTGATTGATCGATTGATTGATTGATTGTGTCTCACAGGTTGTTAGGAAGACGTTCTATCTCTACTAGACTTGAGGTGATTGATTGATTGATTGATTGACTGATTGATCGATTGATTGATTGATTGTCTCACAGGCTGTCAAGAAGACGTTCTATCTCTGTTAGACTTGAGGTGTTCAGGACGGACAGGTTGTAGGCTGCTTGTACCCACTGAAGAGATGTACGCGGTGAACCCCTGCCCCAGGGAGGCCACTGCTTACCTCCAGGCCTCCTACACCTGCCTGCCTAGTCAGTCCAATCAATCAATCTATCTGTCAATCAATCAATCAAACTATCAATCAATCACTCAATCGATTAATCAATCAATTTATCTATCAATCAATCAATCAAACTATCAATCAATCACTCAATCGATTAATCAATCATTCTATCTATCAATCTATCAATAAATCAATCAGTCATGAATGCATTCCATCGAACAAATTAGACGATCAATAAATCTTAAGAAACAATAAATAAATCAATCAACCAATTAATCAATCAATCAATCAATCAATCATGAATTCATTCCATCGAGCAAATTAGTCGATCAAAAAATCTTAAGAAGAAAGATAAGTTTAATTTCAGTTTCCTTACTCGAAAGCGATGGCAATGACGGGAGAGCCCTGGATTTAAACCCCGCACACACAATCAATAAATCAATCAAACAATTAATCAGTCCATCAATCAATCAATCAGTTTTTATTAATTTAGTCAATTTGTTAAGTAATCTCTTTAGACTATAAAAGTTGCGTATGCTTAACTTTTATTTTAGTATAGTAAATGATCCAAAATTTAACGTTCCTCAGATTTAATCTTTGACTATTATTGGAACTGTCATTAGCAAAAGACCTTTCAGCCATTTCCAATAGTTGTAGCATTACATCTAGTTGTAGAATTAAGAGTATCTCTAGTTGTATCATTAAGTGTATCACTAGTTGTAGCATTAAGTGTATCACTCGTTGTAGCATTAAGTGTATCACTAGTTGTAGCATTTAGTGTATCTCTAGTTGTAGCATTAGATGTATCACTAGTTGCATCATTAAGTGTATCACTAGTTGCATCATTAAGTGTATCACTAGTTGTAGAATTTAGTGTATCACTAGTTGTAGCATTAAGTGTATCTCTAGTTGTATCATTAAGTGTATCTCTAGTTGTATCATTAAGTGTATCTCTAGTTGTAGCATTAAGTGTATCGCTAGTTGTAGCATTAAGTGTATCGATAGTTGTAGCATTAAGTGTATCTCTAGTTGTAGCATTAAGTGTATCTCTAGTTGTAGCATTAAGTGTGTCTCTAGTTGTAGCACTAAGTGTATCTCTAGTTGTAGCACTAAGTGTATCACTAGTTGCATCATTAAGTGTATCACTAGTTGTAGAATTTAGTGTATCACTAGTTGTAGCATTAAGTGTATCTCTAGTTGTATCATTAAGTGTATCTCTAGTTGTAGCATTAAGTGTATCGCTAGTTGTAGCATGAAGTGTATCTCTAGTTGTATCATTAAGTGTATCTCTAGTTGTAGCATTAAGTGTATCACTACATCATGCTAAACGTTTGCTCATATTTGCTACAGTGCCTCTTGACTACCTCGCTCAGTGTGGATCACGCCAGGCTATCCAGCTGACCACCGACACGGGCTACCTATCTAACGCCCACCCCACCAGCCCCACCTGCCTGTGGAGCATCAGACTCCACCATGGGCTCAGGGTCAATCTCACCCTACTCGACTTCGGTGTCGCTAGGTACCAATCAGTCAATCAATTAATCATCAGTCATTCTATTAATAAGTCAATAAATATATCAGCCAATCAGGTAGTCAGAGGCTCAATCAATCAAGCAATTAATCGATTAATTAATCAAACAATCAATCAATCGTTAGTCACTCTATTTATTCATATCAACCAATTACGTAGTCAGTCGCTCAATCAATCTAGCAAATTTATCGATTAATCATGACAGGAGAGAGAGGAGTAGAGTGAGATTGATCTGACTGGGAACTAAAATTACTTGACGGCGATTAGACAAAGCTGGACACAGTGAAATTTGCTATACTCACTTTAATGAGCGTCAGAATTCATTCATTTTTATTCAGACATATTCAGACCTCAATGACGTCATCAGAAGGCCTGCGCTCAGGAAGTGTGACGTCACAGGATGACTCGTCAGGCCTCCAGTCTCTCTGCTACAAGTACGCAGTTATCCGTGACGTCATCACTGCAGACGCGATGACATCACGCCAGGCCGGCAGTGACGTAGTGGTTTGCAGTGGACCACGGCGAGTTCGCTTGGTGCACGTATCCCACGGCAACGCGGTTGACGTGGAAACCGTGACGGTGGGTTTAACCCATCATCATCAGCGAGCGAAACCGGCGCACAGTCTGCAGCCGCTGTCCCATGAACCTCGTGATGAACACTGGCAGGAAGACATGAAGGGCGGAGATGAGATCAGATTGGGTGCCGGTCCAGAATATCAGCAGAGAGACATGGATATTAGATACGTGCTGAAGTACGAAGGTTTGTTGGACGTTTGGATAATTTATCGATACAGACTCTCGTGTGTTAATGTACAATAGTCTTAGTTATTCATTGAAACTATTATTTGTGTCTGACTCATCATTTGTGACATTTTTGGAAGATAAAATCTCGTATATTTAAACTTAAGCCAATTTTAATAAATGACTAATGAAATGTTGTAGTAATAGGGTATCATCCATAGCAGATGATTAAATTTCACTTAGTGGCTCAAGTGAGGGGGAGAGGGTAATGCAGGGTAACTGTGTTCCCCTAGCTCTCATCACTTCTGGGGTACGTACCCTGCTAGGGAACTAGCAATATAATATTAGATACTAGGAGACTATTATTATTATTATTATTATTATTATTATTATTATTATTTTGATGATTTATCCAGCTATAGGATGCCAGGACCCTGAGGTGCTAGATGGTATGATGGTAAGACGACAGGGGGACGTGGCCCACGTGTATTGTGATAATTCAACGACCCCGGGGGGTCAGGGGGGTCCTCACCCCCAGTATAAACTGCGCTGTCGTGGGGGGCGGTGGGTAGGAGAGCTTCCCCCCTGTTCTCTACAAATCAATAGAGTTAACAGATTCGGTAAGTTGAAGAGACTATGTAGAGCAACCGAGCACTTCATTGATCAATCAATTGATTTGTCGTAATATTCACTATGTATAGACCTTTCACAATATTTAGTCTCACCATTGCACAGATTATAAACAAAGCCTAGTGCGGCAGTGATGTGAGAGTAGGGAGGAGTGTGTGCTTACAATGACGGCAGGCACTGTTTAGTATATACGCATAGATTTATTAGGTATTTCTTCATTTATTAACAGAATGACATTTAATAAATTCAAAAGGAAGTGAAATTTCAATTAATTATCAAATGATTATACAATAATGGCGTAATTAACATTTAATATGTGTAGAACAAATTCTAGAGAAGCTACCTTTTATTTATGACATGTCTTACTTTATAAATGCCTGCCTTAAAACAGTCAACTGTTTGGTCTAACGGGGAGATATAGAAAGTAAATACGTGTATAATACATGTAAATACGTAGATATATGTAAATATCTCTACATGTTTCTGACAGACACACAAGACACGGGATGGTCTGTCTGGAGCAGTGACTGGACTTACGGTCTGTCTTACAATCCCTATTCTAAATACTTTGTAATTATTAATTTAATTATTAACTGTAATTTTCATTGCACAAATTAAAAGAATTAGTGCACTTTTGAATAGCTTAACAATCGAAGACCACAATCGATGTGAAAGGCTAGACTTCTCAAATATTACATTCAAATGATCGATACTGTTCCACTAGTTTGTTTGTCTCTTACAAACCGTCCAGTTTTCAGCGGTCTATTTTCAACTGAAACGAACCGATATCTGAAAAGTTTGCGTATATGGATATCCTACTTTGTCTCCTATCTCTCTCTCTCTCTCTTTCTCGCTCTGCTTCTCTCTGTCTGCCTCTCTCTCTCTCTCTCTCTTTCTCTGTTTCTCGCTCTGCTTATCTCTGTCTCTCTCTCTCTCTCTCTCTCTCGCTAGAGGTCGTAGAAAGGGATTGGACATTTGATAGAGTCATTAGTCATAAGCGTTGTTGTCTGTCAGTGGAATCAGAGACCGGGGATCAAATCCCGGTACAGCCGGACTAGCTCTGGCATGTCGTACAGTCAATTTACCTCTAATCCATCTCATCTCAGCTGACACTCTCATTCCAGCCCTACTATATATGCTAATGCGTCCAGTGTCCCACGCTATGAATCCCTACAATCTCCCGCTCTCTCTCTCTCTCTCTCTCTCTCTCATTTGCTACATCTACTCTCTGTCCTAGAGCAGGTATTGGGTTTAAATTAATGAAGATTATGCGTATAGCAAAAGTTTCTCAATAGCTTAGGGGTAACGTCATGAACTTTTAAATGACAGATTCTAAGGTGAACTGAACTCTCGTGGATTCGAATTCCAGTCGCCCTGATCTTAGAGTAAAATTTCGCACATTCACTGGACTGGTTATGCGGAAAATGGTCTAAATGGCCTGCTTGTACATGTGGTATTAATAAATGATAGATATCAACATAGTTGATCATTTCACTATAGTGCGTGTTGACTTTTTTTATTCAGTTATATAAAAATATTAAATCATCAGTTGTAATATAACATGGTGATGAAGATACGACTTTCGTATGTTGGTATTATTCTTTAATTGTATAATTATTAATATCTCTTTTTTTTTTTTTTTTCATAATGTCACTTCTCTCTCTCTCTCTCTCTCACTATCTCTCTACGTCTGTCTATAGCGATCTCTCGTTCTCTCAGTTCTTCATTCGTAATTTTTTCTTTCCATCTTGGTCTATGCACGTGTGCTTTATGATTGTATATGTTTGTATGTGTATATGTACTGCTAACTATAGCCCTATGTGTCTTTTTATGTGTGTATATATTGTTATGTTTAGCTGTACTGCTAATTATAGCTCTATGCGTCTCTTTATGTGTGTATGTATTTGTATGTGTAGCAGTACTGCTAACTATAGGCCTGGGAATCGCACTGGGTATTGTTGTTGGTGTTGCCATGCTGTTCATCATGCTCGCTTACTGCAAAAAATCTCAAAGGTAACACTGTTCTTTATCTATCTATCTCTCTCTCTCTCTCTCTCTCTCTCTCTCCTCTCTCTCTCTCTCTCTCTCTCTCTCTGACATACAACAATCAATCATCACACACAACTAACTAGGAGACAACACAAACATCATGTCTATTGCATATTTAAAGCTATTTTGTAACTTATAAACATCTTGATATTTAGAGAAAATAAGTACAGAAATGTAGTAGTTTTTGTTCTCTTTGCGATACTTCAATCAACCGTTCTTCCAGTACCTTTAAGAGCATGTGATGTTGATATTGTTGTTCTTGTTATTGCTGAGGTTGTTGTTGTTGTTACAGATGTTGTTGTTGTTACAGATGTTGTTGTTGTTACAGATTGCGTTGTTGGTACAGATGTTGTTGTTATTATAGATGTTGTATTATTACAGATGTTGTTGTTATTACAGATGTTGTTGTTGTTACAGATGGCGTTGTTGGTACAGATGGTGTTGCTATTACAGATTTTGTTGTTGTTACAGATGTTGTTGTTGCTATAGATGTTGTTGTTACAGATGGTGTTGTTGTTACAGATGTTGTTGTTGCTACAGATAGTGTTGTTGTTACAGATGCTGTTGTTGTTACAGATGTTGTTGCTGTTACAGATGTTGTTGTTGTTACAGATGTTGAAGTTGTCGTTACAGATGTTGAAGTTGTCGTTACAGATGTTGAAGTTGTTACGGATTCTGTTGTTGTTACGGACGTTGTTGTTGTAATTGACGTTGTTGTCGTTGTTGTTGCTGACGTTGTGCAGAAGATCAGAGAAGATGTCCCCGCCTCTCTCCACAAGTCCTGATGACGTCAGATATAACAGCTGCTCAGCCGCCATCATGACGTCATCACCTACTCGTGACGTAAGCGCAAGCACCACTGTGGAATACTCAGAGAGGGAGGAATGTTTCCACGACGAGAGGGGATTCCCCCATCAGAGAAATTTCAATCCGGGGGTGCCACTAACCCTTCCGCCCCCTGTTGGGAACTATCTCCCCGAAACTTATATTCAGAGCTGCTGGTGGGACGCCACCTCTTTTAGTCCTACCGCCGATAGCTCCTGCAGCTGTATGAGCGAAAGACCGGTGACATCTGGCGAGAGAAAGGAATTAGACTCAGCGCCTGGTTTACTCGCTGGAGAGGCTGCGGCGCCACATGCGCTCTATACAGAACAATCCTATGGTCTGCTCAACTGATCTCAGTTAACTTGAATTTATCGCTGAATCATCGCTTATTTTCTCTCTTTATTTTTATATTCATTAACTTTACCTGCAAACGTGTTTAGATTATTTTATTGTATAGGATCAGATAATTATGGAAACTGATCAACCGAGTACTGTGTATACACACAGTACTCGGACGACTACTACCAGACTTAGTAACGTACTGACTACTTAGTAACGTACGACTACTGCCAGAGGCAGATGTAGGGGGGCCGAAATATTTTGGACAGTGTCCACAATTTTTTACTTAAGCCCACGCCTTCTCTGAAACAGATTTAACTTTTTTACTCACTCCCTTTATACTCCTATTTACATATTTACACACACAAATAACTATACCACGACTAAAGATCACGAAAGGGATAAACTGCACTACCGTGGAGTGTAATTTTTATAGGAGAGCCAAGGACCCCCTCCCCCCTCTATATTCATTGCTGACTACTGCAATTGTCACAGAAGTTGATAGAATCTTGATACATTCTATTAAGTAGTTCTTTCATATAGAGGACTCGTAGTAGCTTAGCCACATCGGGTGCTCCTAGGCAGACTAGACTACTCGGCACTACTCGGCACTACTCGGCACTCGGCACTACTAGGCACAAAACGTTAACTTGTTGATAAGTTGACCGGCTGTTGTCTGCAGCTACTGAAGAATTTAACATTTTTATCTTCGTACTTGAAGCTTGATAACAACAACAGGTTACTGCCTCACTGTTGTTGTTGTTATTAAATACCACACTACACGGGTGATCTTGATTAAACCCGAGATGTACAGAGGTAGCTAGGAATCAGGAAAAAGAAGGGGCTCTTTCTTGACAATTATAGCGTTTAGGCACCATTCCGCAACTAAATTCTGTAAACAATGAGGTTTTTAATGCGGCAATTAGTGTGAAAATGAAGAGGAAAGCGAAAGACAGAGAAGAGTGGAGGCGTTGTTTACCATGGACCTGCCAGTAGGCTGTGCACTAAGAGAGAAAGATGTTTTAACTTTTAAGGCTCCTGATTGATGGGGGGGGGGTGATTTCCACCCACGACCACCTCTCAATCACCCCCCCCCCCTGTATAAATGTTCACTTGTTCTCCAGCACTGCTGAAGTGTTAGATCAAATGTATCGTGTTACACCAGCCCTACTGTATCTAGCAGTGCCAGTCAGGCACTGGTTGATTCCACATCAGCCTTCACTTCATCCTAGAACTGTCGTAAACTATGTGCTAAACTATGTGCTTAACTATTAAACTGTTCTGAACAATATGTTATAGCCTACTATTAATATATATATATACATACATATATATATATATATATATATATATATATATATATAATTATACATGTATATATATATATATATTTACGCTATATATACATATATAAATATATAAATATATATATATATATAATTATACATGTATATAATATATATATATATATATATATATATATATATACGTATACATGTATATATATATATATATATATATATATATATATATATATATATATATATATATATATACTATAGCCTATAGGAAGGAAATCGGGTTAAAGAACGATAGCGCAAAAGATGGAAAGATGGAGAGATGGAAGGGGATAAGATAGCAGCGCCTGACTGTTAGAGAGCAGAAGTATCTATTAATGGTTTTTATTCTCTAATAATTCTCAACAAATCATAAACCATGAACTCTTCTTATTTCTCAGATCTCTTCTGATCTCTCGTGCCAATGCATGTGCACTTGTCTGTCTTTCTATTTGTGCCTGTCAGTGTTTGTGTGTCAGTGTATGCTTGCCTGTCAGTTTGTGTATGCGTGCTTGTCAGTTTATGTGTGCCTGTCTGCCTGTGTATACGTGTCAGTGTATGTGTGCCTGTCTGCCTGTGTATATGTGCCAGTGTATGTGTGCCTGTCAGCCTGTGTATGCTTGCTTGTCAGCGTATGCTCTCCTGTTTGTCTGCCTATGCGTGCATTGCCGTGAGAAGTAAGTGAAAACTTTCTCCGCTCACTGGAGGAAGTTTAGAGGCGTGACTCATCGCTAACATACTGCCGAGTGATGAGTGAAAGAGAGAGAATTATAAGATACGAGATATTCTATCAGAAGAGTTTAGCCTAAAAAAATATGGCACAAACAATTTCAATAACTTAACAGTTAATAATTTTAAAAATGCAAAGATATTCTATGATAAAAACGGTGATATATACATGTACATTGTTTTCGTTTTCTAATTCAGAGCTGAATCTTTGTATCTGTGCAAAGCTGTAAACATTAGAACAGCAAGAGAATGAGTCTGAATGAAAAGCTGAATGAGCGGATGAATGGAAGAGTGGACTTTTCAAAAGCTTGTGAGTGTGTGAGTGAGTGAAGGAGTGATGAGTGAGTGAGTGTATGAGGGAGGAACGGAGGGAAAGAGCGAGTGAGTTCAGAAATGCTGAAATTAATTTACGAGTATATTAATAGGCCTATATTATTAACCAAATAAATGACGTTGGTACGCATTAATTGAAGGGTTGAAATAGACAGACCGACTGAGAGAGAGAAAGAGAGAGAGAGAAAGAGAGAGAGAGAGAAAACGAGAGAAAGATTGGGGTATTTCAGAAATAGAATCAATGTCACATACAAAAGAAAATAATAAGAAACAGTGGCAGGGAGAGAGATAGGAAGAGAGAGAGAGAGAGAGAGAGAGAGAGAGAGACATAAAGTTATCAACACGTACGGATATAGTGCCTGATTGATAGCTGATGCTGAGCTGTACACTACTGCAAATATCTATAGCGCCTGTACTTAAGTCCTAAGAGCCCTAACTCTCGATGGAATTAAAAGTTCACACATTTTTACAATATTTGTAGAAAATTCGTTAGACTATGAAAGTAAGTCAAAGGCTCACCACAGCTCTTG
>CAJHZI010000651.1:307500-457500 GCA_905160935.1 Enchytraeus crypticus | reverse complement strand
AAGGTCATTGCTCTACTCTGCTGGTTAAGAACCTAGCTGAGTTTTGCACGAAGAGCCCTTGACTTGAAGAGAAAGTGTGCTATGAACAAGGCCACGAAGCTTTGGTTTAAATGTTGGCTGATGCTCCGCGTGAGCCTGTGTAGAGCGTGATATGGGCGGAATGTGACGTGCGAAGATTTTGTTTATTTTTGTGCCGTCAATCAATTCTTATACATTATGATATCAATTGCTTCCTACTCTAAATACTTTATCATCCTCATCGTCATCATCACCTTCATCATTATCACCTTCATTACTATCATCATCATCCTCATCATCATCGTCGTCGTCGTGGTTTTTGTTGTCACCTGTTGACGGTTTGAACATGTAAATGTATGTCCATAATTACATATTCCATCAAGAAGAGTTAAATTTTCTTTCCTGGCTTTACTTTAAATAAGTCGTATTCATGTCTCTAAATATATTACATAGAAAGTCACTATTCTATATAAAATCTTATATAGAATGTCTCTCTCTCTCTCTCAGTGCACAGCCTACTGGCAGGTCCATGTAATATAACTCCTATTTTATCTCTCTTCTATTTCCCTCTTCATGTCTACATACGGGAGGATTTTAAATCATATAACTTTCCTGATCTGGGTCACTCTCTGGTTCTCTTCTTTCAATCCTTCTTTCTATGACTCTTCAGAACCCCCCCCCCCCCTTACAACGCTTCTTTTCTATTTCTTCTTCCTATTTCTTATTGTAGTTATCAGATGGTCTAAATGAACCAACTCTCTCAAAACATTCTTCACTTGTAACTTTTTTGGGTAAGGTAATCTTTTCCATATTTCGCCATATCTACATTTCTAACTCGTCTGGTTTCCATATATCTTCCTTCCTTAATTTTCTATTCCTTCTTTAAGATAGGACAAATGCCACAGTTTTATAATAATGATAATAATAAAAGTATAACGTCCGTTTCCTCGTACAAGGTTGATGTCAGGGACGTCCCCCCAACACATGTCACTACAAATCGATTCACCTAAAGCGGTCTGAAAAGCATGTGCTGAAGAGAAAGAAAAAGATCAGGCAGGATGAAAAAGTATTATGGTGGGAAGAGATGAGTTTTCAACCTATACATGAGAGGCATGTACATATAGGGCCTACATGTACATGTATATTACATAGAAACAGTCCATGTATAATTCTACATCAAGTCATGATCGGGGGCTCGTAATCGACTCAGTTTCCTCAATGGCTTGGTACTGAACGAGTATAGTGGGCGTGAAGTCACTGGATCAAAGCTCTCTACATCTAGAGACGCTACTTAAAGACGACTACAGGATTCGAACTAGCGGCTGTCTAAGTAAAAGTTCAATCTACTCAACCGCTGTACGGTGCAGTAGTCCCTGACATGAGTATGAAGAAACGAACGTTAAACTATAACATGACTGTCAGGCTATTAGACTATAACATGACTGTCAGGCTATTAGACTATAACATGACTGTCAGGCTATTAGACTAAACATAATTATCATAACGCTATGTAGACTGCAAAAAAACTATGTGATATCTCTCTCTCTCTCTCTCTCTCTATCTATCTCACTATTTGTCCTTCTCTCTCTTTCTCTGTCTCTCCCTCTCTCTCGCTATCTCTCTCTCTCACTCTCTCTCTCTCTCTCTCTCTTTGTCTGTCTCTCACTATGTCTCTATCTCTAGCTCTGTATGGGTGTCTTTAACTCTTCCTCTCTGGATCTGTCTCTGACTGTTTCTCTTTCTCTCTCTCTCTCTCTCTCTCTCTCTCTCTATCTATCTATCTCTCTGTGTATCTCTCTTATTGATTTATCTGATAGTTTCCTAAGACTTGAAATATAACTCGTATTGATTGATCGTACCTCTAAGATCAATTTCATCGTGGCTGCCACACGCGCCTTCTCTCCCACAAAGATAACATCAACAAACGTTCACTGTGTTAGACAGGCTCCTGCTATCAGCTCGTCTTCTTTTACTCTTTCACCGGAAACAACTGCTCTAGGGCGGAGCTGCGACATGACGTCATCATTTTTAAAATTTTATTTTTGATTATGATCATTATCCTCCTTTCTAATTACAGATTAAAGTTTAGACAGTGCTGCTGGATAATACTAATACGCTAGTTAAGTGTTTTGATATTCTGAGCTATATTTCTTATTGATATTCTTAGTTTTATTCTTCGTTTTCTTATTTACTGCTTTATTTCAGGCATAATAATCCATACATGAATCTTACACATACAACAATGCAATATGAACCAGAAAAACGAACAGGCTATGCATAAATTGAGCTCTAAGACAATTACTTACAGAATTAGCCAAGGCATAAAAACCTACAATAAGCTCAGAACATCAAACTACTTAACTAGCATATTAGTATTGTTCAGCAAGCACAGTCTAAACTGTAATCTGAAATTAGAAACGAGAGTAATGATCATAATGCCATAAGGGGCTTTCAATTTTCATAATCCATCAATGAAAGAAGTGGGCGTGGATATATTCCACACATACATGTATGAGGGTTTTTAACTTGCTCTAGCTGAGTATGGCGCCCTGCAGTTCATAGTTCATGAAAATTCACTACCTCTCAGTTCACTGCCTACTGGCAGCTCCATCGTATATAAGGCCTCCACTCTTCTCTGTCTTCCGCTTTCCTCTTCATTTCCACGTATGAGTGGGTCTTTAAATCATCTAACATACTTAATCTCGGCCTGCCTCTGCCTCTTTTTCCTTCCATTCTACCTTCTATGACCTCTATAATTAATAGACCTTCACTCCTTAGGATGTGTCCTATCCGACTCTTCTTCCTATTTCTTAATACATTTATCAAAAATGTCACTAAGGTCAGGGCAATCCTGGATTGCGGATAGAGCGGGATTGTTGAGGAGAGAGATTGTGTGTGGAACGCACTGAGTGATACTCAGAAACTTTTATTTTATTTTTCTATAAAGTCTGATATATAGAACCGCATTCGAGCGATTGTTTCTTTACGCTGTGAGTCATGATGCTCCGGGCTTCCCGTCAGAATAAACTTATTGTGTTCAACGGCGTGAAGGCTTCCTTCAATACATTCCGGAAAAAACCTCCGATAAGAAAGAGAAAACTGGTTCATCATAGGCTGATCATTTTATTTTAAAAAATTAATTTGCTTTAGCATAGAAATTTTTAAAATTTGTTTTTATTAATTTTTTAAAATTGGTTTTTCAGTCATTTTTGTAAATTTGTTTAACACCGTCCGATTTTAACTTGGAAGGATGGAATGGAAAATGAATACGTGAAGATGAATTGAAGTGTTAACGGGGATTAAGGATAGGTTGGCTCAGTCGAGATTGAGATGATATGGGCATAGAGTGAGAAAGGCAGATGAGGATGTAGTAAAGATAGTTTGGAGGGAAGAGCTGGATGATAAGCTAGAGAGAGGTAGACCACAACTGACGTGGGATTCGGTGAAAGATGAAGGACTTAAAAATAGGGGATTGACTGATGATATGACGTGAAACAGATCGAGAGGATTGGAGAAGGCCTATTCGTATTCCGAACCTAGTTAATCTGGTATTTCAAGGGAAGAAAAGGATGATGATGATGTTTATATCCCATGTTATAAATTTTAATAATAATATATTAAAATTACTTTATTATCTCTTGCTCAGCTACAGCTCGGTCAATGACAGGTTAAAATAGAAAAATCTAGGCAATAGATCTTTTCGGTAATAGCTATATAAATAGAACATCGGGGACACCAAATGTAAACAGTGGACAAGAAGACGTAAACACTGCATAGAATACCATTGAAATGTACAAGTTCCTCATAAAATTTCTAATACAAGCTTTCTTTAGAAATGTTATTTACTTTACAACCTACTATACGGATATTAATTAAAGAATAACTTAACACTTATAGTTTAACTCTGACACCCATTATAGGGATATGCCGGCACTATAACAAAGTTTTAATATAGACCCATTACATTTACATTTACTTATATGTATCAGATGTCAACATGAACAAACCAGTGTTAACATGCAACAAAAAATGTTTTCAATTACCGAACTGATCTATTGTCACGATAGCCTAATGCTAAATGTTGTCATGGACGACAGTTGCCCTCTAATTCTGTTGTTGTTGTTGTTGTAAGAAAATTTAGAGAACTATGGCGAAATTTTTTTTCATTATTTATTGCGTATTATTTTTTTCGTATTTTTTTCATTACAATATCACCATTGCCTTTCTGACCTAATTAGCATGTGGTCTTGCCTTAATTCCTCGTTCTAGAGAATTCTTCGTGAAATATTAAACTATTAACTGATTTTTTTAGATATTTACAAGGAGGATCAAGAAAGCGGCAGGAAATTGAAGTTTTAAATTAAGCGCTGACGTAAACAGTTTCATAATCCTCGCGGAGGAATCAGTGGCTGTGTTTCCATACACCTTGATCAGATGATCTCATGTGACACGTGATTCATCCGTAAAAACACGTGATGAAAGCTGCAGTGACGCACTGATGGGCGCATGCCCAGAAACCCTGACACTCTGAAGCACTGACGCCCTGACACTCTGACGCCCTGACACTGACACCCTGACACTCATACTCTTACGCACTGACATCTTAAGCACTGACACTCTGACGCCCAGACACTCTGAAGCACTTACACCCTGAGATTGTGACGCACTGAAACTGACATTCGGACACACTGACGCACTGACACTCTCACACACTGACACTCATATTCCCTGAAACTCTGACATACTGACACTAACACTCCCTGACACTCTGACACGCGGACACTGACTACCTGACACTATGCATCACTGACACCCTGACTCACGAACGCTGACTACCTAAAAATCAGACTCCCTGACACTGCATCACTGACACTCTCTCTGACACTGATACTCCCTGACACTCTGACTCACTGACACTCTAACGACCTAACTGAGCAATGACGTCATCGCTGGAGGTCACGCGAGGTCACGGACTGATGAGAGAGATTAGGGATCAGCTGCTCGTCTGTAAGATCTGCCTCGAGACGTTTCGTCAACCCAAAACCCTCGCTTGTCTACACACGTTCTGTGAGCCCTGCCTCGTCAAGTGAGTGTCTAGCTAACTACTGATCTAGTAAACAACGGTTGTGGTCTTTCGTTTGCTATGCTACTGTATGATTATAAACTACTGGTCTAGTTAACAACGGTTGTGGTCTTTCGCTTGCTATGTTAGAGTATGATTATAAACTATTGGTCTAGTAAACAACGGTTGTGGTCTTTCGCTTGCTATGCTAGAGTATGATTATAAACTATTGGTCTAGTAATCAACGGTTGTGGTCTTTCGCTTGCTATGCTACTGTATGATTATAAACTACTGGTCTAGTTAACAACGGTTGTGGTCTTTCGCTTGCTATGCTACTGTATGCTACAGTATGATTGTAAACTACTGGTCTAGTAAACAACGGTTGTGGTCTTTCACTTGCTATGCTACTGTATGATTATAAACTACTGGTCTAGTTAACAACGGTTGTGGTCTTTCGCTTGCTATGTTAGAGTATGATTATAAACTATTGGTCTAGTAAACAACGGTTGTGGTCTTTCGCTTGCTATGCTACTGTATGCTATATGTGACTCTAAGCAATACCAAGCAACAGAAAACTATAGCAAATCTCGGTTGTTTTATTTACAGACAAAACCTATACAATCATTTTGTCCCGGACAACGTCCTAGGATGAAAAACCGACGTTAAGTCTTCATTGTATTATTGTGTTTTCACTCAGTTATCTCGGCAATTTATTATTGCACTTTAAAAACGTAAATCTTATTTAATAAACTTTATACTACATTTAATGAAATTACTCCATTAACGATGCAAGTTAGCACATTTAACTTTTCTCGTGTACCGATTAATCGTATATCTCAGACTTCAGGACACTCAACAAGAGCGTTCCTACAGATATCTGCTCAACTCAAGACCCTTCGTCTCTTGCCCCATCTGTCGCAGCCCCACAAACCTGCCCCCCGGTGGGGTACGGCGTCTGCCCGACAACTTCCTCGTCACTAGCCTCGACGCCATCATAGGGCGCCGCACACCCTCGGGGGGCCCTGAGGGACCTGAGCCCCCTTCCTGCGAGATTTGCGCCCCTCAGAGACACAAGGGCTGTCGGAGGAGATCATGGATGACGAGAGCGCTGAACCCAGAGCTGCCACCTCGAGACGAGGAAGATCGAGGCAGCACGAGAGAGGCATTTCGAAAAGATCTGTACATTCGAAGGAATAGAAAGGAGGTTGATGATGCAGCAACAACAACATCTCTAGCTGAGGTGGAGAAATACAGTAGACAGTTCAGAGCTCAGCTACAGAGCAAGTCCCAGCAATCAGGTGGCTCCACGTCTCCCATCAGCACTGGTGGTGGTGGTGGTAGATATACCAACAGTCTCTCGAGCTTCAGAGAGAGGAGTAACATCAGAGGAACAGGTAAGGAGAGTTATGAGGACGACACAAGAAGAGCTGTCAGTAAGTGCCTTGACTGTTCTAAGCACCTCTGTAGATCATGTCTTCATCTCCACCGCAGCACAAATGTCACTCAGGATCACAGCCTAGTTGACATTGAAGTGGAAGAGAAGGACGTGGAGTGCTCAGTCCACGAGGGAGAGGTCATCAGGTTCTACTGCGAGTCCTGCTCCAGGTGTATCTGCGTCGTCTGCGCCTTCCAGGATCACTCCAGTCACGACGTGTCCACCCTCACTGACGGGGTGGATCGGCACCGCCACTCGATGGACACCCTGGTGGCTCAGTGCAGGCAGAGGTGCGAGAGACTGAGGCAGCACGTCGCTCTGATCGACCGCTGTGAGGGGGACCTGGATAGACTGGAGGGACAGATCAGGGATACGGCTGTGGAAGGCATGGACACGATCAGAAGAAGAGAGCAGGAGATTCTGGCAAGTCTAGCGAGTATGTTTGGTGATGCCAGCACGAAGCAGTTCCTCAGCAGTAAGCCAGAGCTGCAGCAAGCTATTCAGAGCCTAGAGAGCACCTGCTACCTCACTGACGTCATCACCAGGGACCGCAGCGTTGAGCTCTTGTTGCTCAAAGATGAGATCTCTAAGAGGATGACGTCACTGCTGGAGAAATCCCGTTCAGAGTCTCCGCCGGACTCTGTGAAGCGTCGCATCAGCTTTGTTCCGGGTAATCTCGTTTTTGGATACCTCAGCATGGAGAGCTCTCCACGTGTGTCCCTCAGTGAGGCCGTCAATCTCGAGTCAATCGAATCCGTGGCAGCCCTCTCTAACAGCCTCTCAAACAACCTATCCAACAACCAATCCAATAACCTACCCAAAAACCTGTCCAACAACCACGCGCAGTGTGGATCAGCGACCCTGGACAGATGTCCAGAGCTTGCGCAGTCTTTCACTGGAGTAGACTACAGAGAGATCAAGGAAGGGGGCACTGGAGATGTAGGCAAGACTTGTGGAGAGATAAGGTCACAGAGCACGGATAGAGGAAAACCTATAGGCGATTTTTCATTGTTGGACACATCTCACAATTCTGCTAATGATGATAGCAATGATTTGCTAGGAAGTAGTAGTTCAGCCGGAGCTTCCGTTAATTCAAAGACTGAAACTTGTGACAAGGAAACCATGACGAGAAAAACTTCTCTACGACGTCGCTCAGAAAAACCGAGAGTATCTTCCTGCACCAGGTCCACCACCACTCACTCGAGCGTCCACATGGAGAACAAGTCTACCAGCATGGACCTCCAGCACCTCCAGGATCCACACCGCCTGAGAGCTCACTCCAGCAGTCCCTGCTGGGACAGGCTGAGAGAGGGAACCTCTTCTCCACCTCAGGTGAAGCGTAGAGGTACAGGAAGGTTCTCTGGAAGAGAAAGAAAAGCTGCTCGTATCACGAGAGCAAGGAGCAACCCTATCCCAGTGACCGCAGAGGTCACACGGAGCGAGATAGTTCCCAGGAGGATCTTCATTCACATCAGATCGGACTCCTGTCCGGCTGATCCGTCTCTGAGCGAGTCCACTGAGGTCGTGTTGGGACGTCACCCAGCGTCCAGCTCTCAGCACTGGAGAAGCGCCTCAGTGGACTTTGTTAGGCGAGGAGGAGTGTCAGCTGAGCGAGGTGAAGAGATCATGAGGGTTCTGTCTGATAGGAAACTGATTGTGAGGAGCTATAGTGAGAGAACTGACCACGTTAGTAACGCAGCCACTCTCCAGGTGGACAGTAAAGATACGTTTAATAACTTAGCCCTTCGACAGATGGACAGTAAAGATATGTTTAATAACTCAGCCCTTCGACAGATGGAGGGCTCGAATAGAGGCAACAAGACGTCAATAGAAGAACACAGCAGTATTCTGACTGTCAGCGTTGCTAATGACAACGAGATGGAGAGAAGGAAGAGAGGCAGAGTGACGGTCAGTTTTCCACTGAGATGTGGAAAAGAGGAAGTCGTCTCAGAGGATCTTTATAATCTTCGTCAGAGACACCTCAGTGAAAGATCTCAACCATCGCTCCATACCTCCTTTCTCGACCAAGTTCCTCAAACAATGACTTCACTTGAACCTTCTGTTAGGAATCTCCAGACAAAATCTTTAACCGAGCTTCAGAATGATTGTGAAGTGGAAATAGAACTTGCTCATTATAAATCTAATCCACGAGATGAACAGCTGCAGAAAACAAATCGCTTACTCACAGATGACAATACGTCAGCATATGACGAATTTGACTCGAAAACAACCAAGCTGGAACAATCCTCGGCTTCTAATTATATCCCCACAACAGAGGTCAAAGTTTCGCTTCCACCCCGCGACAGTTCGTATTCTGCAGTAGAGGTTCAATGTTCAGATGTTGGTCTGCCAGTGAGTCAACAAGCAGCCTCTACCACAGCTGTGTGTGATAACCTAGTGGATTCTGAAGTGGGTTTATCATCAGCAGAGCAGACTGACGCATTGACCCCTCAGTGCAGAGCTTGTCAATCCCACGACACTAGTGTCTTCTCGAGCAGTGCTTCCATACAACTCAGTGCTTCCTGTGTCCATGGAATAAGTCCTACTGTACACTCTTCCATCAACGAGCCGTGGCAAGTGGAATCTACGAATAGATATGAATCTACAGTCAAAGAAGAAATGGAAGTGGATGAAACTCAGATATCGAATATATCTCATATTTATAACGCATCAATGACCGCATTAAGTAAAACATTAGACAATACAACACAAGACGAGTGTATGATAGAGAAATGCTACGAGAGTTCAGATAAGGAGAATGCAAGGTCTAATGGAGCAGAAACTGATGATATGTTACATCAGCACCAGGCTGCCGATAATCAGACCCCCGCAGTATCTGATAATAAACCCGTAGAGAATCTAAATCAACTCCACAGCGATACGACTAGGCCGGTAAATAATGGCGCAGAGATAACACAAGATGACGGCCAATCAGAAAGAACCTATGACTCAGACCGCTGTGGAGTGATTGATGGAGAGAGCGATGTAAGGCCGAGCATGGCAGGGGAGCCGTCGAATCAGCGAGATCAGACATTGATTGATTGCGACGTTATACACGAGAAGGTTAAGAATAATAAAGCACAATGTCAAGCTCCGCCCTCAGTAGGTTGCAAAGAGATTGTAAACAACTTTCTAAATGTTGTGAGAGCTCGACCTCAGGTCAACAGAAGATGTCGCAGCCTGATTCTCTACGACGCCATAGATCTACTCGAGTGCAATGACCTCTATCTGGAGACTAAACTGTATAACCCTGTTACTTCATCCAGCAGTAAGACAACGATTAGTCGAGGATGTTCTCCCATAGACTTTCAGGAGTCCAATCTCGCTAGTGGAGCAAGTATCGACCCTGCTGGAGGTCCATGTGAGACTAAGGAAACAACTACAAGCCATATAGATAGGAGGCAGGATATTTCACAATGTGAATCAGCTTGTGGAGTCGATCAATCAATCAATAAGATTTCTGATCGATTAATGATTGATGCGGTTAAGCAGGAAGTTGAGTCTAGCACAGTGGACACGCCTCCAGTCACGACAGCTAGCACAGTGGACACGCCTCCAGTCACGACAGCTAGCACAGTGGACACGCCTCCGGTCACGACAGTTAGCACAGTGGACACGCTATCGAGCAATGACAATGAGGCAAAAGAATCTGGTTCTCTAAACCAAACAATTACTGACCACGAAACATCAGATAAATTATCCGAAGTCATTAAAGACTGTGCGGTTCTTACTCACCTCAAGTCTCAAGACTTTACTGATGAGATTACTGTTGATCAAGCACCAGGTCGCAAAGGTTCCTCTGTCGAAAAAGAACCAGCAAATTATAATTCATCTGTAGAAAAAGAACCAGCAAATTATAACTCATCTGTAGAAAAAGATCCAGCAAATTATAATTCATCTGTAGAAAAAGAACCAGTAAATCATAATATCTGTGTAGAAAAAGAACCAGTAAACTATAATTGTGCAAAAGAACGAGGCTGTGACCGCTCGTGCAACACTTCGCCCACTCGACTGACAGACACAGCTTCTGGTGACTCATCGGTGCTGTATCAGGATGCCTCCACTGGCCACGCACCCACACAGCTCAGCAGGTTTGAGAAGGAAACAAACACACCGGTAGTCCTGCACATGAACGCCTCAGTGGGCACTAACAGCCTCAGCACCTCGGATAAAGGCACGTCCACGCCTGTTGACATCACTGCCATCTACCGACAGCTCGTGGCGGCGGCTGGACCTCGAGTCACGGTCAGTAGGGGGACATCGACCCCTCCTAGACGATCAACTCTCCACCAGGGCACCAACACCACAAGGCCCCCCGACACCCTGGATAGGGCTTCCTCACCGGTGAGGCTGGTCCAGCACGACAAGGCTGTGATGGCAAGCGAGATGGAGAGGAGGAACACGTCGAAGGAGAGGTTCCAGGCTGCTGGAACTATTTCTCCTAAACCAGTCATTTCCAGAGCCATACATGAAGAGCCTAAGCTGGACTGCATTCAAGAAGGATCTGACGAGGAATCGTCTGAGGATGATCAGTTCTCGACGAGGATGGAGAAGTGTCCAGTGGTAACCTCTCGTCCAGGTGTGTCTGAATCACGCAGAGGTGGAAACGCTCGTCGAAATGCGGGTAGAATGAGCCTGACGCATAGGGAAACTTTTATTCCTACATTGGAACTAAAGAGCCAGTCATCTAGGAGTCCGGGAGGTCTAGCTTCCAGCGTGTATGGAAAAGAAGGTTCAAGCTCAGCCTCTCCAATCATCTGGAGGCTAGAAAAGGGTACCAACACCACTCCGCATACTCAACTCATGGACAAGTGTGTCGGCACGGAGTCAGTGACAGTGAATGGAAAGATGGCTGAGTGCATCAGCAAGCTAAGAACTGTTAGAGAGAGACTGGAGTCCCAACAGTCTCCTCCCTTAGCCATCCGCTCAAGAGTTCAGTCCATTTCCAGTGGGAGTCCAGCCGTAGCTGAAGGGGGTGGAGAAGGGGTGGAGGAAGATGACACCCCCAGGATGGGTGCTATCTTGAGGAGGTGGAACGAGGGTCAGACTGATGCGGTCAAGGCTTTGACGTCACCCTCGCTTCAACAAAGAAGAAAACTCGTCGAGGCGGCGCAGCAGAGACGTCAGCAGCTGCGCAGACAACAGCAGCTGCAGCAGCTGGATCAGCTGCTTAGTCAAACAGACAGCAGTGAAAGCGATGACCTATCTGAAAGATCCGGAAGATTTTCTGAAAAACCTCAACATAATCCGAATAAATATATAATTCAACATAATCCGAATCGAGAAACGTCAGAAAACGATCTTAGTAACGGCTCAGTTATAGATGACGCAGAAGCTGCAGAGAAGAGTGCTACGAAGAGCCCGTCAATGGCGAGGAAGCAGAAACTTGATCTCAAGCACTTGCTCACTTCTTTCACTCTGTCAGATCTAGGCGGGAGGTCGAGGACAACACAGCCTTCAGCACTGGTTGCTCTGGGCAGAGCTGCCTCGGTGGCTGGGTCAGCTATCAGCAAGGCTACGGGAGGGGAGGCTAGGAGAGGTTTGATGGGTGGGGGTAAGAGAGGAGGTACATTACTAAAATCATTAAACTCATCATCGTCATCTTCTCTCTCTTCGTCGTTATCATCGTCATCGCAAGCTTCGTCAGCGGTCTTATCATCCACAGAGATGACAGAAGTGAAACCCTTATCCGCTGCTGCAGTGGTACCACGATCAAAATCTTCCACATCACCTGCTGCTGATTTCGCGTCAGACCAATCCACTGCAGGAATTCCTCCTCGACACGGAAAGAAAGTCCTTCAGTCCAGCATTGTGTCGAATCCTTTACCATTAGCAGCTGGAAGAGCTTCCACTGAGAAGTCCAAGCAGAGCCTCAGAGCCAAACAACGACCTCTCACAGCGGGTTCACAGGGCAGGGTGATGTCGAGGAAACTGGTAGACGACGAAAGAACTGAGGCGATCAAAGCTGATAAAATAATACGACCCAAGTCTGCCTCAGAGAGAGCAACACGTGGTGCCCAAGTGTCCAGATCAGAGGCAGTCACTTCAGAAAGAGCGAGGGTGGCAAGTGATGAAGAACTCCGTCAAGATGTCGCTGGTAAGAGGATAGATGGAGAGGACGTGGATGGGAAGTGGAAAGGAAGTGGAGAAGTGGATTCATCTGGAGTGGGGATTGAGGTACGGATGAGAGGTACGATGAGATCGCTGCTGGATAGCGACGAGCAGGAGGCGAGGTCAGCTGCTGCAGCTGTCGTGACGTCAGCTGCTGCAGCTGCTGTAGAGCGCCGCCTACCTCCCAGGTCTCCAGTGCATGGACCTCAGGCAGCTAAATCAGCAGCTGATGCAGCTGCTACAAGAGCAGCATCAGAACAAACAGCTGCTACGACAACAGATGCGAGTAAAAGACAGACAAAAAACGATGCAGCAGTTGCAGAAGAAAAAGTATCAACGAATGCTGCTCAGAAAGAATTAGTGAGAGAAAGTTCTGAGCCACTTAAACCGATGCCGAAGAAAACAACAGCGATGTCATCAGCTGGTTCTAGATCAGTCTTGAGTACAAAGAGGTTAGCCACAGGGCTGGTTCTAAGACCTGTGCCCTCAAACACTATCTCAGAGTTAGACGAAGAAAACTCTGAATCTGAATCAACGACAGCCGCATCTTACGAGACAGCAATACTACCGCAAATAACAACATCGTTAATAGCAACATCATCATCTTCATCATCATCATCGTCTTCAATAGCACCTTCAACATTATCTTCAACATCATCATCCCCAGCATTACCTTCAACGTCATTATCTTCAGCAACATCATCTACATCATCGTCGTCTAAAGCAGCCTGGAGCGCCGAGGGCTTATCGTCACTGCCTAAGCCTCGCCCCATAAAATCCCTCGCACGCCCTCGAGTGGCTGAAAGAGCTCGTCTATCCGAGGCCAAGAAACCTAACAAGTATTTCTCCTAGCCACGTCCATCATAAGAAAACTAACAAGTATTTCTCCTAGCCACGCCTATCATAAGAAAACTAACAAGTATTTCTCCTAGCCACGCCCATCATAAGAAACCTAACAAGTATTTCTCCTAGCCACGCCCATCATAAGAAACCTAACAAGTATTTCTCCTAGCCACGCCCATCATAAGAAACCTAACAAGTATTTCTCCTAGCCACGTCCATCATAAGAAACCAAACAAGTATTTCTCCTAGCCACGCCTATCATAAGAAAACTAACGGGTATATCTGAAACGGACGTTAAATCTTTATTATTATTATCATTATTATTATTATTATTATTATTATTATTATTATTATTATTATTATTATTATTATTATCTATGAGGATGAAAGGATTTGCCACTCACATAGTGAGAGATAGTTTAAATGTTGAGTCATCACGTCAGAGTCAGCCGCTAGAGTTTTCAATGAGTAGTAAACTTGCTATTTATTGATTGATTTCATTGAGGATTAATTAGTCAATGAATTATATGAGTGACGGAAAGAAGAAAGAACAAAGTGATTGATTGATCGATCAATAGTTTTAGATATTGATTGATTCATGAACATGAGCTTCCTATTGTTCTGATTAATGATAAGGAATTAAGATAATAGCTAGAGATGTGAAGTGATGTTACCGTTAGCTTTAACTTAAAACGATCAAGACAAGTGTTCTTCTTAGTAGTTGAGAAGATAAACTAATGCTATCAACTTTAGGCAAATTAAAATACAATTTATCTAGAAATATAAACCACCGGTACTTTTAGTCACTTCACATCTCTAGGTCAGTATTTAACATATCAGACTCTCTACATATCGTCTTGTTTATTTAGCCTATATATCTCCGCTAGTCAATATCACTCTATAACTGACGATACCTGTATTGTGTTGTGTTTAGGAGTTCAAGTGGTTTACCGTCAGCTTCATTGCCTCTAGCTGTCTCAATATCTAAAAGTTGTGCCAGGCAGGAACACTTGCAGTTTTGTGGGTGTCTATTCTTACGTCTTGAGTGCATAAATTATAGTTGAAAGTTATATAATGAAATCATAATAGAAAACTTGAGTTTAATTTAATGTTAAATACAATCAATCCTGTACAAGGCTCTATTGGAGTATCAGTTAAATACTTCTAAAATAGCAAAATACCTACAGTGATTACATTACACATCACACATCAGTCATTACAAATCACACATCAGTCAATATACATCACACATCAGTCATTACACATCACATATCAGTCAATACACATCACAACCTAAATCCATCAGATCAGAGCTCCTACAACACGAGAGCTACTCGTTCAACCAATCATCAGGAACACTGTGCTACTGGCTTAATGGTTAGTTTACGTAGTTTACCACGAATCTCAAGGTTCTTGATAAAAATCATAACAATATTGACAAATAATACAGTCACGAAACAGCTTCATTAATCAAGTGCTCCGGAGTTATAGCTCCAGTCAGGAGTTAAAGCTCCAGTCAGGAGTTAAAGCTCCCGTCAGGAGTTAAAGCTCCAGTCAGGAGTTAAAGCTTCAGTCAGTGTTTGAGGACACATGCTGATGTTAAGCGACAGAGTGTTGTTTATAACTTATTCACCCATTGATCTACTGAGCACATTTACTATGATTAATTATTAAACTTAAAGTCTTAGGCATAATTTATTGAAACTTCGAAACATGCAGAGTTTAACAAAAACACACACACACGACCACACATACAATGTTGTAACAACGACACACACACACACACGCACACACACACACACATCACTCGTGGCCTGTTGTAAGTAGATTGAGAGCCTTGGTCAGGTTATCGATGGCTGTCTTAGCGTCCTCGTACTGAAGTGCACTCGAGGCATATCTACAGAACTTCATCGCCTTTGTGTAATCCTCTGGTTTCAACTGAGCCCCTCCTGCAACGTAGCAATCAATCAATCAACTAATCAATCAATTCGTTCAGACTATTCAATAAACTATTATGCTAAAAGACAAACAGATAAAAATCAATTTAATAAAAGCACACAGAAACAAAATTTTGTTACAAATACTATGGTAGCCCAGCTCTCTTTCGAATCCTTTACCATTTACAGCCCAAAGAGCTTCTAAATAATGTAAATTAAAATCTAAATATAAAATCTTATCATCTAAATAAAATCTAAATAAAATCTAAATAAAATCTGGAATCCAGTTTCAGTCAGTTCGAACTAACCAATTGCCACGAGTGGAGAGAATATGAGCAGACTTGTCAGTGAGAGATAGAAAGAGAGAGATAGAGAGAGATAGAGATAGATGGAGAATGAGAGAGACAGAGAGACACATAGAGAGACACAGAGAGACGGAGAGAGAGAGCTAGGCGCACACCTCCACTGGCTGCTGAGGGAACATGCTGGGGGGACCTAGCCGATGAGGTCACAGGGGCCGGGGGCTGAGGTCTAGGGGCAGGCAGGGGTGAGCCCCCCGGGGCCCCCAATCCTCCCTGAGCTCCTAAACCATATCCACCATGAGGGGCCTCGGCCTGCCCCCCGTATGAATCCTGGGGGTTGAGAGAAATATTGTTCATGGCACCAGTGGGGGGACCCTCCCCCTCCTCATCGAGGGGACCTGGGTGGGGGGTCTCCCCGTTCTTGAGACAATTGTGGATATAGGCGGCCTTCCACTTGGCGTACTTCCTGTTCTTCTCTATCTGCACACAGCATCATCATCATCATCATCATCGTCATCGTCTTCATCATCATCGTCATCATCACCATCATCATCATCATCATCATCATCATCATCATCGTCATCATCATCATCACACAGCAGCATCATCATCGTCATCATCATCATCATCATCTTCCCTTCAATCCCAATCTAACATCTGCATACAGCATCATTCTTATTTAACATAAACAACTAAACCAAAGTAGAAAGTCAAGAGCTATCACGTCTATATAAGTCTCTACATTCACTGGTTAAAACAATGTAGAAAGTCAAAAGCTATCACGTCTATATATTATAACCTCTACATACACTGGTTAAAACAATGTACCTCTTCAGTGATTTCACCAAATGTACCGAGAACATCCATCAGCATACCAGCTGTATAGAAGAGCTTTACCACATTCCTGGTAAATCAATCAATTAATCAATCAAATAGTATAGAAGAGCTTTACCACATTCCTGGCAAATCAATCAATCAACCAATTAGCATACTAGCTGCATGAAATAGCTTTATCAAATTTCTAGTAAATCAATCAATCAAAATAATTCTGCCACATTCCTGTTAAATCAATAAATTAATTAATTCCATCAATCAATTAGCAAAGCAACTGTCTAGAGAAGCTTTACCACATTCCTGTAAAATGAACATGTCGATAAAGCAGACAATTTGCATACCCGCTGTGCAAATTAGCTTTACCAGATTCGTGGTAAATCAATATGCTAAACAATTCAATCAATCAATGGCATACCAGCTATGTAGAAAAGCTTTGCCACATTCCTGATAAATCATTCTATCAATCAATTTAATAAAACAATCAATTGCAAAGAATGTTAGCTGATAGAATTACTTAACCAATGGTAATAAAATCAATTCAATATATTCAAGTTTGTTGTTACTCCATATTTATATTTTCATCACTATTAAATAGCAGTTAATGCTCATAATATTAAATTGTAGTTAAATGCTCATACTATTAAATTGTAGTTAAATGCTCATACTATTAAATTGTAGTTAAATGCTCATACTATTAAATTGTAGTTAAATGCTCATACTATTAAATTGTAGTTAAATGCTCATACTATTAAATTGTAGTTAAATGCTCATACTATTAAATTGTAGTTAAATGCTAACACTATTACATTGTAGTTAAATGCTCACACCATTACATGGTAATTAATGCTCACTGCATGTTGTGTTAAACAGAAACGTTTTCCACATGATATATAGACTGACGGACTGGTAAACTGACTGATTGATGAACTGACTAATTGATAAACTGACTGATTGATAAACTGACTGATTGATAAACTGACTGATTGACTGACTGACTGACTGATTGATAAACTGACTGATTGATAAATTGACAGATTGATAAACTGACTGATTGATAATTTGATTGATAGATTGACTGACTGATCGATAAACGGACATATGGATAAACTGACTGATAGACTGACTGATTGATAAACCGACAGATGAACAGACTGATAGACTGGCAGACAGACAGACGGTTGGATAACTTACTTGCCGAACCTGCCGGCCCTATCATCAGTGTCAGCGTGTAGGAAGAGCTTGAGGGCATAGTTCTCCACATGGGCCTGACCCACAACCTCGTTCTGTATCGCCTCGTTGTCCCTGTGTGACGTCTTAGCCTGTCAACAACCGCTAATGATGAGTCTTTATTAATTATTTATTACTTATTATTATTATTATTTATTATTATTATTTATTAATTTTTATTTATTACATTTATTCTAAATCGAATTGCACCAACACTGGCAACTTAAGCCATGAAATAAAAACCCCGTGCTGAGTCTGAGCCAGTGAAGAATAGACCAATCGTAAACTGCACGTGTCATATGAGAAGACAAATTTAGAAATTAAATAGGTTAAACAAAAAATTGGTAAAACAAAACTAACTTATAAGCCAAGGTTTTCTCAAGCTAAATGAAGATTCAGAGCTTCCAGAATTACATATTAGTGATCAATGAGATCAAGTGAGAGAACAGCAAAAAAGAGTGTCCATAGGGTCATTGGTTAAGAAAGTAAACATACTTGCAGAGGCACTAGGTTTAAATACAGCTCTAAGCAGCATTTCTCTTATTCTAAGCCCACACTAAACATCCGTTTGTATTTTGTCTCAGAAATAGATAGTTGAGTAGTAACCTGCTCGAGAGCCTGCATTAGAGAAGAGAGGAAGGCCCGGCTGTCAGGAGCCTTCTTGTCTATCTCCATTGCTTTCTGCAACGCATACAGTCTACCTGACAAACAACACAACGAAGTAGTGTTAATAAATACAGTGGTTACAGCAATATAACACAAGCCCTATTCTTGTCATATATTAATAATATAATTATATTAATAACTCCACAATTTCTATAGTAGTGTCATGGCCGGTGTCCGGTCCTCGAGACTGATTTACAGATTCCTCGCAGGTTATTATTAATCTTTTTCATGGTTAACCATATCTTTGCTATTGATAGAGCCAATTGGCAGCAATATCCGATACAAGATTAACCTTCCATGTGACAAGGGGATATCAGTCATTACTTGACCGACCATGACACCTAAGATAAAATATTAAATCAGGGTAATAGGATATAGGACAGATTTGTTAAACTACTATAGCACTGCGGTTTTGACTGAATTACTAAACAGTTTCCGTGAATGATTTTTCATTACTAATTAATTCGTTTATTACATGAAATCTGACATACCGCAGAAAACGTACAAACATACATCGAACAAAAAGCAAATAGAAATTTCAATAATACCTAGATACCAATAGTCCAAGATTAGTTATGAAGAGAAAATGGGGCACCGTACCACGTAGATATACTAATATGGTCACATTCCTAGTTCTACTGTTACAAGGCTCTACATTATATATATTTATATATCCGTCAGCAACTCTCTCAATCTAATGATCAACAAATGACAAGTTCATGAAACATATTCCTATATCTCCTCTGCCTCAAGTTTTTCACTGAAAACTCCATTGATCTACAATTTTATCTAATCACAACACAGAATAAATTCCCCTACCTCATCTTACCATAGCCTTACGCTTGAACAATGGAATATCACAGAAACACCTATAATTACAGTATATTAGTTTCTGCGTTGGTCGATTGTTACAACATACGTGCAGCTTTTGCATGCCGTTAAATTTAATAGATTGTTTCAATTAAATTGGTTTAATTGGTTTAATTGGAGTGCCCTCTAACCTGCCTACCCGGTGGACTTTCTATGCTAAGTTGCCTTACAAGTGAAGCAACTATCTGGATTAACGCATACACTAAATAAATAAATAAATTGATTGGTTTGGAGAGCTTACAGTAGTAGGAGACGGCCGGATCTCTCTTGTCGTGCTCAAACGCTGTCTTCAGGTAATGCTGTATCGGCTTGAACACCGGAGGTATGCTAGAAAATGGATCTGTCATCTCTACTGAATTCTCTCTCAAATACAATCTGAAAATATATTTTACCTTGAAATAATCAGAAAATTAATATTCTAGTAATTAAAAAGTAAACACGCATTATAGTGAAATGATCAACTATGTTGATATCTATCACTTTTTAATACCACATGTTTAAAGGTTAGGCAATTTATTCCATTTTTCATGTAATCAGTCCAGTGAATGGCCGAGATTTTATTCTCAGATCAGCGCGGCTGAGATTCGAACCCACGAGGGTTCAATTCATCTCAGGATCTGTCATTTAAAACATCATGACATTACCCTTACATTATTAAGACATTCAAAGATTTAGTATTGTTATTCAGAAGCAGATGCTATGATATAGAAGTTCCAGCAACACAATGACAGTACTACCCACGCAAAACCCAGTGCATTAGACTAACGGTCTGTCATTTGAAGCGATTACAAATAACTCAAGAAGGCAATTGACAACTATCTCAGATGCCACATTTAATCTCAGGCTATAGCTTTAGTAGAACATTTGTAAAGTACTTGCCAGTTGATTCAAGCATTTATAGCAACAATTAAATTGTTAATGTCATCAATGACACATCTATAAAACCATAGCGTATCCATTCACTGGACTGGTTATACGGAAAATGGTCTAAATTGCCTAACGGTTTAAACATGTGGTGATAGATATCAACGTAGTTGATCATTTCACTATAATGCGTGTTTACTCTTATTTTTTATCGAGCCAAATGACAAGAAACAGAAATGTTATCTATACATTCAGTGTATCGTTTGTGTGCATTTTGTTACGCTTGATTCTTTCCAACAAAACGCTAACAGCACATTAATTTGCACCTTCGAGGAGCTAATGGAGCTAATTAAATAATTATTTAGCCATAAAATGTCCAATGATATGCAACTTGAAATAGTGTTTTATTACATCTTAAGAATTACCAAGATATAATTTTCTATTAACAAATATTAACAAATCAAAAGACAGGCGACGCAATTTAAACTGATCATTAGTATACCTTATTTGAGTAGGCAGAATCTGAGAGACTTGCAGGTTAATTATATTCAGAATACAAAGTATACGAGAAAATTAATTTACACTTTTCAACTTTATTTACAATTTACAATTAATGACAAAGTTGGCTCTTAAATCTACCTCCACTGGAATTAATTGAATACCACCTGAAATATAATATTTAAATTAAATTAGTCCTCTATAAGGTTATATGAATACGATGAGCTCCTTTGAAATATCCCCAGGAATAGAATAGGATATTAGCTCTAAAAATGAGATTAGACAGAATCTAATTAAAAAATTTTATGCATAAAATTTTATCATTTCAGTGAAAGGATCATTTGCTGTAGCTAATGGAGGTACACACCTTAGAATTACTCAGAAGAGTCTGAAAACTGTTCATATTTTGCACCTGAAAAATGTTCAAAAACTTATGTCCTTATTTTGACATTTCGCATATAATTTTAATTTCTTTATATTTTTATATCATATGCAGGCCATTTTTTTCTAAGCTATGGGGCTACGTAATTATTAATACGATTAATAATTATTAATAATTAGAATGTCTCAATGGCGCAATGGTTAAAGATGTAGATAATGTCATGAAGTCTTAAATGACTGATTCTGAGGTGAATTGAACCCTCGTGGGTTCGAATCCCAGCCGCGCTGATCGGAGAGTAAAATCTCGGACATTCATTGAACTGCTGTACGGAAAATGGACTAAATTGATAATTTATTATTATTATTATTATTACGTAAGGTATGGAGAATGACTTTGTGGGGTGATGAACTTGTAGATCTATGGAGTGCTTTGAGTTTTAGAAGTGTCAAAGACAATCTCGATCATCGTAAGTTTTGAGTTAAAGAAATTGCAGAGATGCCAACAACTAATTTTGCTATTTCATTCACCGTGGTGAAGAGCGGGGGTAAACAATATAAGCTGATAGTTATTTAAGAGCATTAAATGATCAAGTTGTTGGACATTATTACAGCCTTTGGACGAAAATGAAATACTTAGGAGCGCAAAAAAATTGAAAAGCATTCCTATGAATTGTTTGCATAATTGTATAATGCAAAATGCATACAAATACTATTTCAAATTTCTTAAAAGATATTCCCCGTTCTTTAGTTTCCGAATTACCAGAATTTGTACTCCCGAATGCGCAACAATACACAATCTTAAAACCGTTTGGAGGCCTCATATCATAAAAGGAAACTGAAATTAAATATATCACTATTAAGTACACATGACAAAGGGGCTTTGTTTACCCCCACGAATAAATGGCACCATCTGGAATTCAAGTCGCTCTTGTTACAAAACTGGTATCGCTGAAATAACAGTCATGCCATACCTACCTGATTTTAAAGATCTTTGGTTTTAATGTACCTAGCTTGAACCTGCCATTTAGCAGAGCATTGATGAGAGAAATAAATAAGTGAAGAATTTACATGCAATGGATCTGCCAATAGACAGTAAACTAAGAGTAAGAAAAAGAGAAAAGAGAGAGAGTTACATTTATATAATGTCTGAAATATCTATAAAAGTGCTACGGTTAATGGCGATATATACTTTATATACGTAAAAGGTATTGATGAAATAGATATGCCTTTTCAATTTGGCTCCATACTTAAGATTTTCAACTACTCTCCGTTCATTTCAAAGTTGATAACCACAACCACGGAATCTAGGGAAACTTTTTGGCCTGGAATTTTTGAAGTTCTTGGCATGCCTCTCAATGTTTTGAAATTCGGCGAGAATTTTAAAAGTTATTTTAAAAATAAATATGGGTCATAGGTATTGAAATCATTAAAAGTATCATTAGACATTTTGTTTTTATCGAATAGAAAAGAGATTACGAAATTTTCTCAGATATTAACGACACCGAAATTTGTTGTAAAATGTTATGTCATGGCCGACGGTAGCAGGGTATTGTTATCCTATTATTTTACATTAAATCATTTTACGATCAGGCACTTTCAGATTTTAGGCCTCAGTCAACATGTGTGTCTACAGTGAAATTTAGTATTTATTATTTATAAAATTATAATTTATAAAATGATATATATATATATATATATATATATATATTTATATATATGCATTTTTATTTCACTTTTGTGATAATTAATATACTATCATGACTAGCGCCATATAATATCTTTAATTCTTCAGATATAGCAGTGACCTCATGTAATATTAGAATATAATTTTAAGTACTAATTGATAAAAATGTATATTGCGCATAGAGGTAAATTTTCATTTAACAATTTATAAACAAGCAGTAATGGTTTACTAGATCAAATGCCTACGAACTATCTAAGCTAATGAATCCAATATGACATGAAAACAATATATGAATGCTGTATTTATTGTTTTATAGTACTTGTAGTATTTTTATTATTAGTTACATAATGAACTGAAATCGGTAATGAATGCTGCATTAATAAGTAATGAAGTATCATAATGAATTATCCTAATGCAGGTAGTTACTAAACTCGTCAAGATCCGCAGATAACTTACACCACCGATCAGAGATAAATTGCGAATCAGAAATATCGGTAATTCCCTAGCAACGTTACGTGGTTATTGACTTCAAGGCCACCTGCCAAAATTATAGCGCTGAGCCTATGGCATTGCTCTCCTTCAGGCTGATCAACCAATCAGCTTAAGTTGCAAACAAAATGTCTTAATCCTTGGATAAAGTTACACCGCAATGTAAACCTCCTAAAACAGAGGCCTAGCTGCTCCTAACTTCAAATGGTGATTTAGAGCTTACAGAATACCAAATTGAGACTAATCTGTTGTTCATGTCACTGTTGAGGTTTGAACCTTGAATTATCTCACTAGTAAATACAGCTGTAAGACTTAAATTTCATTTACTTCACTTGTACCTAGATGAGAAGTTGTTACTTTAGCTAACTTTTCCTTTAAATTACCTAAACTCATCAACAATTGGATGCCCACACATTTTAGAGCTGTCAGACATGACTTATCAAACATGACATATCAGCGTGGCATGACTTATCATGTCACGCACTTATCCCAGAGAATTTTAGATATCCATTGTATATGCCGTGATAACTAGGATAACTAAGATCAAATTTATAAATATTACAACCCTGTTCTATAAGAAATTATTACAACACATAATTTTAACCAGTTAAGTAGATAGTTTGAACAAATGGTTTGGATTTCTGACAGGATAAATTGTTGTTAATTAATAAAAACATTTGTTTTTAATGAGTAAGAGCTGTTGTTACTAAAATGGATTTAAAATCTCGCCATAATCGTCGCTCTAGATCTCCTTATCCAGCTTTTATTTCAGTCCCATCTGCTCGAAGGAGAAAATCTCCAGAAAGCTTAGCTAGTAGAAAGACCGATGAATGCTTGGATGCCAAATCAGACAGTAGTGGACGCATGAAGGACTCAACCAGAGATGGTATTGAAAGACACATGGTAACAAGTGATGCTGAAGGCATGAAGGAGCGGGTGAAATCTGCAGGCGTAGAAGATCTAATACAAAGTGGTCAGCTGTTAGAGAGAAGGAGTCGAGCTAGAACTAGACTGTCAACGATTGTCTCTAGTTCTACTCTAGTATCACCTCATTCAGATAACCAAAGACCATCAATAGATTTACGGAGGTCTAGTTCTGCTGCAGGATATGTGAGTCAAGCTAAAAGTGGGCGTGGTGTTGCTAGGGAGAATGCTGGGAGAGCTGGGCCTGTTGCTAGGAGAGTGTCAGGCAGGGTTGATAGACATTCTTCAGTGGATAGGAGTCAGTCTAAGGTAAACATCATTTTAAGTATGATTTATTGTCTGTATGATTTATTGTCTGTATGATTTTATTAATATTAATTGGTTTTAGTTAAGAAACTGAGGAGTCTTAAACAAGCATATAATTGCTTCCTGACTATGTAATGTTACGTTAAGCTTTCATTTTCTACACCAGAGATATTTCTTGTGTTTGATCCTACATGTAGACCTTTAATAATATGTAGCGGTAACTCTGTTCACATAATAAACAAATCCTAATGGGGGAGCGGGAAGGGGAGTGTGCTTATATTTCCGGCTGGCAATATTCTATATATTCCCATATATTTATTGTGTTTTTCGTCATTTATTAACAGAATGGTGTTTTAAAATGACAAAAGAATTATATTTCCATTACTTATCAAATGATGATAAACATATTTCTTAATTTACATTTAATATATGTCTAGATTGGACATCTAGAGAGGATATATTACATTTTTACGATAAATTACGTTGCAGTTGCCAGTCACAAAACTATTAAGTTTATGATTGTACGGTGGCGCCTCCTAGCGAAAGAAAAAATTTAAAGTGCGATTTTTCAAAGTAAACACCTTTTATGTAAGGCCTATATATGCATGTATGTATATATATATATATATATACATGTATGTATGTATACATGTATGTACATATCACTCTTTAGCGATGTCAGTGACGGGCGAGCCCAAGATTTGAACCCCACACATACAAGTTAAAGGTAGTTAATTAGATAATAATTAGATAGTAGATAAGAATAGTTGGAAGGTAGTAGCAATAGCGGTGGTAATATTGATAGTATTAATAATTACAATATTAACAGTAATATTAATATTAATATTACTGAACATTTAACGTCGGTTTTCTTATATGATAATGATTGTGGGAGTGGTAGCATTATGTCTGTAGTACCCGTGATGTATACATCTGCAGTCTTGTCGTTGTTACATTGAATGACATTTAAAAAACCAGTTTATGAGGTAATGAGCTTTTAGAGACATCTAGCCTCTACGCTTGTGCACCTATAGTGCTAAGTTTTGTAAACTTTACACGTCTATGGGCTGAAGCGTCTGATGGAACAAAAAGTCATAGCGTGCTCTGTGCGGGCTTCCTTCAACAATATTTAGCTATTCTCTGCCACTGTGTCGAGGCGGTGGAACCAACTCCCCGCAATTGATCCTGTGCATGCGAAGCTTCGTTAGAAGTGTAATATCTTTGTATGCTGGGATATCGAATAAATGCTGAATGTAGCTTCAGTATTTCATTAAAACAGGACAAACTGTTCTCTGTAAATCTGAAAGCCGATAAGGTTTTGAACACTTTCATCACAAAGATACGCGACGTTACGGTGAATCAAGCGACTGGTTCATCATGCTCAAGGCGTGATTCAAAGTACAGTGCCATTTTCCTTTTTGTCGATACTTCTAGTACAAGGTTCAGCTTGATTCGTGAAAGAAATATTAGTAATATTAGAAATATTGCTAATATTAGTAATATTAGGCGACAAAGCTGCTGATGCTTGTTCTGACGGCAGCCTTACCGCTGGATTGAAAATCTGCAATGTGGCGAAACTGTTGTTGTTTATCTCGGGATGCTTGACCGTGGCTGGATGAATTAAACATTTAAAACTTTTGTACTTTATAGTTGTTGTAATGTAGCCACTTTCCTCACAGTTCCATTCCATCTTTTTTATGAAGTTGAGGGTCTCATTTAGTAGTTCATGTACTGCTGCCTCATAGACTGCTGCCTCATAGACAGCTGTTTCATAGACTGCTGCCTCATAGACAGCTGTCTTATAGACTACTGTCTCATAGACTGATGTCTCATAGGCTGCTGCTTTATAGACTGCTGCCTCATAGACTGCTGCCTTATAGACAGCTGTCTCAGAGACTGCTGCCTCATATACTGCTGTGTTAATGCTGCAGCCTCATGCTGCTCTGCCATTCGAGGTCTATATGAGCGGATGCTGATTTATTGTGCTTTGGCATCATACTATCGAGAAAAGTCGTGGCTTAAATGAGTTGTAAACTAGTATGGGTGGCTGACAGGTATGACGGTGAACAAGTACTAAATATTTCATTTTAATTTTATACATGTTTAAAAGTGCTCGTGTTCGGTCAGATACGTCGTACATGGATTTGTAATGTCATACACAGTAGACAATCAGAGTGGAAGTTGTATTTTATGTAGTAAAATCTCATTATGATATATTAGTGGAACTAAATAGGTCTATGGGAGAGTGTGAGTGATGAGAGACTGTATATAGAGAGATGAGACAGCAAAGAGACGGGCTGAGTGCTCTGCCATATCTACGTAGCTAGTCAGAGAACGGGCGTTCTACAGTCCCATCAGCTTTGAATATAATTATAAAAATATCACTATATACAATAGCAAGAAATCTAATTAATCTATCGCTGGTTAATTAACTAAATAAACGCTAGTTGATATAGGTTAGAGTAGAGTCTCCTAGCAGAGTTTCTGCTGTGTGATTTCGAAAGTTTTCATGCGGACAGAATGAATTTATGTAGATAGCAATCAGGATGTGGACCGTGAGTATATGATATGATCGATGTGTATTTATGTATATGAAGTATACATAATTACATATGTAGTTACTTTACTTACTTAATTGACGCTGCAGGATATATCGTGTTTCTGTTGGATGGTCCAGTTGACGGCAAGCTGGTCTAATAAATTGATAGGATATGAGATAATAATATTGTATAACTTGTGTCTAGAAAATCTATATTATATTAAGGTGGCCTAAATGTTATGTTGAGGTGACAATTACATTACTGTATATATAATAGGACTTATTTGGCATATAATTAGATTTCACGGATTAAATTGATATGGTCCAGATATGTTAAAATGACGTGGATATTGTATAAATATTGTCCGGATATTCTGAGATGATGCGGATATATATTGATTGGGTCCGGATATACTGAGATGACGTGGATATATATTGATTCGGTACGGATATATAGGGATGTCATGAATATCCCTAAGTTGACACAGATATTAGGCCTATATAGGGATGACACGGATATCCCTAAGTTGACACAGATATTAGGCCTATATTGAGATGACACGGATATCCCTAAGATGACACAGATATTAGGCCTATATTGAGATGACATGGATATCCCTAAGATGACACAGATATTAGGCCTATATTGAGATGACACGGATATCCCTAAGATGACACAGATATTAGGCCTATATTGAGATGACATGTATATGCCTAAGATGACACAGATATTAGGCCTATATTGAAGTGACATAGATATTATATATTGATATGACATGATATTATACTGAGGTAATATGATATTATGTTAGGATACAATATTATATTTAGAAGACCTAGATGTATTAAGTTGATCAATATGATATTACTATATTGACATGGATATATTAAGTTGATATGATATTATATTGAGATGATACGGATACTGCATGGTATTTTGAGATGATATGGATCTATTTCGACATTGCTCTTCTGCGGTTAGTTTTACAACGTAAATATTTGCGACATTTAATAATAATAATAATAATAATAATAATAATAATAATAATAAAAAATAATAATAATACTAAAAAATAATAACAGCAAATAGAGTGCTCTGTCGTCCATGACAACATCGAGCACTATAGAGACAAATACAAGCCTGTGAGCAAAGAGAAGGTCTAAAACGGTGCAAATTCCAAAATCCAGAAAATGAGTCCAGAGATAAATGTTGTTTGCTACAAATTTTTCTAGTGTTGATTTATTTATTGACTGAGTGATTGACTGATAGATATGTAGAAGGTAGAATGATTGACTCGTAGATTGATTGACAGACGGATTGATAGATTGACTGACTGATAAATTGAATGACTGACTGATAAATTGATTGACTGTTGGATAAATTGATTGACTGTCGGATTGATAGATTGATTGTCTGATAGATATAGATTGACTGACAGATTGATTGATTGACTGACAGATTCATTGACTGACTGATGGATTGTTTGACTGATAGATTAACTGCTTGATTTACTTACTGACGGATAGATTGTTTAACTGATTGATTAACTTAATTACTATAAATTAATAATAAATTACTAAATTACTGTAATTACTTACGTAATTGTTATAAATTTTCACATTATTAAATTAATTTAGTATTTAAAATGCGATTATGAGCTATGTTTACTGTATGTTCATTAATCCGTAATTATGTTGCAATTAATATTTACGCTGCAGTAAATAGGCCCTATTTACTGAATGATTATTTATTTATTAATTACTTATTTAATTACTTATTTTGTTATTTTGAAAGGCCCGCAGTCGAGCAGACTGGCAGATTAAGGCGGCTTCCTTTGATAATACATCCGCTACAGACCGTGCGACCAATAGGACGTCAGTATGCGGGAGAGCTGCAGCCAATAGGAGACCGAGCAGCGTGGCGCCTGACACACACACTGTGATATCACGGGGCACGCTCTCTGAGTTTGACGTCGTTTTCTACTCTGTGCTCGCTCAGGACAATATCAAGCTTCTACAGCTGATCAGTTAGTCGTATCTTCATTGTTTTGTTATTTCATGCTCTCGTAGTAAGGAATATGCGTTCATAGAGAGATTAAGGTTTTTAATACGTATTAGAGTTTTTATTCATTTCTTAATTTAATTGTATAGTTACTAGTAATGACGCGATAAAAGCAGTGGAATTGGTGTGAAATTAATGTAGGTTAATATCATCATCAGAGTGCGTGTACTATATCATCATTGCTTTCTTATACTTCAGCTTCAAGTCTAAATGTATCGTTCACCTAAATAAGTTCACCTAAATAAGTTCACCTAAAAAGGGACTTTCACCAAAGTAAGTTCACCTAAAAAGGGACTTTCACCTAAATGTATGCAATCATTTCTTCTTCCTCTAATGGTAAATATATTTTACTTGAATGAGAGGGGGAGGGGTGGGGGACTCGACAAGTTCTTGACTAAATGATGAAATGAAGACTTGGGAGTAACGCGACTGTCGGGTTATATGTTAGACCTCAACGCCTGTTTCATCGACAACGGAGACATCAATGCTAAGCTATTGATGCGACACGCTTAACCATTGTGCCACTGGTGTGTGTTGCTAGAGAGAGACAAGAAAGCTGAGCTGTTGTACAGACTGCTGCACTCTGAGAAAGACTTCATCTCTACACTACAGTCTGTTAGAGATATCTATGCTGAGCCTCTCAGGTGTGTCGCTCAATCAAATAATAGATCAATCGGTCAGTCAGTCAATCTATCTATCAATCAATCAATCTATCAGTCAGTCAGTCAATCAGTCAATCAATAAATCAATCAATCACTCAATTAATCAATCAATTAATCTAGCAGTCAGTCAGTCATTCAGTCAAACAATTAATCAATTAGTCAATATGAATAACTGAATAAGTACATTGTTTAATAAACCATTAACAGTTTAAATATATATATATATATATATATATATATATATATATATATATATATATACTGTGTGTGTGGTATATATATATATACTAGATGATATATACTTGTGTTGTGTGTGATATATATATATATATATTATATATATATTATATATATATATCTATATATCATCTATATATCTATATATTATATATATATATATATATATATATAATATCTATATATATATATATATATAATTATATAATAATAAAGGTTTAACGTCCGTTTCCTCATACAAGGATGATGTCAGGGACGTCATATATACACAATTACACATGTGTATATATATATATATATATATATATATGTAATATATTTTATATGCTATATATTATATGGGCTATACATGTATATACATATACATATATATATATATATATATATATATATATATATATATATATATATATATATATATATATATATATATATATATAACCTGTGTGTATGTGCTCTGTTGAACATAGGAAGTTCTCTTCACTGACCTGTGATGAACTGTTTGTGTTGTTTGGTGGACTCGAGTCCATCATCACTCACAGTCTTTGTCTCTGCAAGAAGGTTTGACTCTCTTCATCACGCGTAAAACACTAGTCAACAGGGCGAGCCATTAGCTGACATCGCCACTGGATCCAGCCAGTGGCGATGTGGTAAGATACTCGACCGCGGATCAATATGTGCGGGGTTCAAATCTTGGACTCGCCCGTCACTGACATCGCTTTCGAGTGAGGAAACTGACGTTAACCTTAGCTTTACCAGCTTTACCATTAGCTTGACTATTTTATCGAAATAGTAGTTCTTCTGGTCTAACAATTCATGCCAGTGTATATGTGTCGTTTGGTTGATCCAGTGGTTAGCGTGATGGCCTGATAAGTAGGGAGTGCTCGGTTTGAATCCGTGCCAGACTGTTTCTGACTGTATCCTACTCATTTATGATTGAAATAGGAACTGATATTTACGTTAAAGTTAGGGTTATAGTTCATTATCATCATCATCATCATCATCATCATCATCTTCCCTTAAATCCCAGTTTAACCAGGGTCGGAATACGAACAGACTTTCTCCAGTCCTCCCTTTCAAATCCATTCCTTAGAGGGAAAGTTAGGGTTATAGTTTCGTAAAGAAATTTAATCATTTATAATTTTAATGCGAGTTTAAAGTAAGGGTATAATTTATTCACGTATTTTTCGTTCTTTAGTGTTCCGTCAAATGGAAGCTTCAATGTACAGATGCATATTCTCAGTCTTCTTTCACGCCTCAGTAACTCGCTGATCCCATATCTAAAGCTGAACCTTTTACAACGCTGTAGTTTTGTTTAATTTGAGAAAGTTTGTATATCTTCGTTTATTTGGAACAATCTGACAACCGCAGATTGCTAACGTACGAGCTTACGAAATGGAACATACGAACGTAATTGCAACACATACGTGGAACTAATGGCATAATAATGCAATTACAATGTATGTAGTTTAAACAAAGATTAATTAGCTATGGTTACTGGCGTCACTTGGTAACATGCGAGTTTTGGTCTCTCAAGGAGCTACGCTTGGTTGTTATGGCGTTTCTTGTTTTAGCAATGTTTCTTCGGGTTTGATGTGAATGTTGGTTTAGTGAGGGCATAAGCGGAGCCGGCAAGTGGTCAGGATTATAACAGACTGCCCTAAATAGCTTACTGTCAGCTGACAAGCAGAGATTCTCTAACGTTAGTTCTCTGTCATAGAAATCAGTCTTTTTCTGGCTTCTGAATATGTTTCCCTTTGCCTTCCTCTGTTTCTAGTTGGTCACCATTTATGACAGTAGGTTACTGCAGTGGTTGATCTCTTCAGTAGTGGAACGCTTAACTTACGCTCCGGAGACATCTCTATTTTACTTGTCATTGAATCGTTTATACGGAGCTTGATGTAGTGATGGACGTAGATGGACTTGATTACTTGATGACTTGTTTACTGCTGGACTGATGGACTTGATGACTGATGACTTGATGACAGATGGACTTGATGTAGTGATTTTCCCGACCCTGGCCAAACTGGGATTTAAGGGAGAATGATGATGATGATGATGTAGTGATGAACGGGGACTGAACGTGGCTCGATGTTTTCATGTTGTTGTTGTTGTTGTTGTTGTTGTTGTGTGTACAGTTGAAGAGATATCTGGAGGATTGGACAGAGGGAGCCTCTGATGACCTGGGTATGTCTTGTGTGGATTGTAGTGCCGGTCCACTCGGTATCATCTACAACAACATCGAGCACTACGATAAAAAGCTTATGTTAACGTCAGTTTTCTCTCTTGAAAGCGATGTCAGTGACGGGCGAGCCCATAATTTTAACCTAGCACATACTGATCCGCGGTCGAACATTTTACCGACATCGCTGACATCATAAGAGTCAAGCTGAATCGCATAATAAACAATCAAACAAAATAATAAAAGTATAACTAACATCATATGATGTTAGTTAAATTGTACGAATCTGAATATTGGAAGCCCAGTCTACGGTAGAGACGCTGGAACTTGTTGGACTTGTTTCATGTTCTGTGGAAGGAAAGGAGAGATTAAAGAACTCACACTGCCTGTGTAGCTGTTGATAGGAAAGCAAGGAATAATGGATAAACATAGTGCAGCCAGGTCACGTGCGCATCTTACTGTTGTTGTTGTTGTTGTTTCACTAGTGCACCAGGGTCACGTGCGCATGTTGTTGTTGTTGTTTCACTAGTGCAGCCGGGTCACGTTCGCATCTTACTGTTGTTGTTGTTATTTCACTAGTGCAGCCGTGTCACGTGCTCATGTTGTTGTTGTTGTTGTTTCTCTAGTGCACATGTTGTTGTTGTTTCACTAGTGCACATGTTGTTGTTGTTGTTTCAGGTGATCTGTTCACAGACTCATTCTGGACATGTAACACTGAGTACTACGACTCCTACACACATAACGGCGTCGACAGGTGGCGCTGTGTGCTAACAGCTTTCTTATGTTCCTACCATTCTGCCGTTCATGATTACCTCAAGCACTAAAGCTTAAGTTATACTGCGTGGTTTAACATTTATTTTCTTAATGCAAGGGATATCACCAGAGACTGTGTGGCTGGAAGTTGAACTAATAGCCTCTTACTAGTCAGGCCAGCTTACTACCCAATAGGCTATCCAACGAGAGCTTTGATTTTAACACAATGATCTAAGACCTTGAGTTAATATTCAAGGTTTATCTCTATGTTTCTATTTGGGCTTTGATAGATGTTAGTAAATTTAAGTATGGGTTTTGTTTCCTTATATTATATAATTAACATAATTTATCAATCGGCATCACTCTAATCTTAATCTCCTTGAGAAATGCTTTTATATTATTGTGTCTCGTGCGGGTCACACAAGAATACTTCAACTACGCCTGTCTAAACATGAACTGAGGAAGGAAACGAGAAAGAACCTCTGAGCCAATTTTTAAACTGTGGATTATATATATTTTTAACTGTCGATAACTATTGATAGTTAAAAATATATATAACTTTTAAACTACCAATTTTATATATATATATAAAATCAATAAATAGTTGATAGATTGATTGATCTATTTATTGATTGATTGATTGATTGATTAAAGGATGCTGGGTGAGAAGAGAACTAGTAACAGAGAGTTTGCAGAGTTCTGTAGACTTCGCAGTGGTCTCACTAAGCACTCACTCAGTGTCTCACTCTCACTACCTGTCAGTATGTCTATCTGTCTCTCTCTCTCTCTCTCTCTCTCTCTCTCTCTCTCTCTCTCTCTCTCTATCTCTCACTAAGCATTCGCTCAGTGTCTCACTCTCACTACCTGTCAGTACGTCTATCTGTCTGTCTGTCTGTCTGTCTCTCTCTCTCTCTCTCTCTCTCATTAAGTACTCACTCAATGTCTCACTCTCACTACCTGTCAGTATGTCTATCTGTCACTCTCTCTCTCTCCCTCTCTCACTTTACTTGTAGAGGGTGATTTTTTCAGTATTTCTCTTTGTATTTAATTTTGTATTACTTACTACTTTTATATATCTCTCTCTTGCTTTCCCTTCTCTCTCTCTCTCTCTCTCTCTCCCTTTCTCTCTTTCTCTCTCTTGGCTTGGCTGACAGTCAAACAATCTACTGACAGTTTTACATGTAGTTTTAACGATGTATTACATGTAGCTGTTGTAGCGATGTGTTTTATACGACTCTGTCCTGGAAACCTGCCCGCTACTCTTGTGTCCTTATGGGCTGAACTTAACTCATGTGCAGGCTGCACTTAACTCATGTACGAACTGCACTTAACTCATGTACAAACTGCACTTAAATAAAGTACGAACTGCACTTAACTCATGTACAAACTGCACTTAAATAAAGTGCAGGCTGCACTTAACTCATGTGCAAACGCACTTAACTCATGTGCAAACTGCACTTAACTCATGTGCAGGCTGCGACCGCGGATCAGTATGTGCAGAGTTCAAATCCTGGGCTCGCCCGTCACTGACATCGCTTTCAAGTGAGGAAACTGACGTTAACATTAGCTTTATCATGAGCTTTAGCTTTTTCCTCAGGTGTCCCGCATTAAAAGGCTGTTGTTGCTTTACAGTCTCAATTGATCGTCAGGCATGAGATAGTAATGTAGAACGGTGGGACGCCAGGAATATAATAGACTGATTAGTAAGACTTATCAATTGAAAGGCTGAGTAGACGAGGCGTTCCTATAGACATACTCGTACGTGAGAACAACTAGAAGAGCGATGTGGTGGATCAGCCATTATCTGTGTGTCACGATCTGTCCCGTTTAAGACTTGCATAGCTCAGGGGTTATCCCCTCTACTTATTACCTTCTATCATTCTCTAATGTGAAGTCGTAACTTGACACTTAGGCAAGTTAGGCCAAAGAGGTATATAAGGGGTATATAACTACACATGAGGCGCATGTGTATATAACTACACATGAGGCACATGTGTATATAACTACAAATGGCCCTCTTAGATTTGTTCTGATCATAAGCCCCTGCACATGTTAGCTTCAATCATTCTCTATCTAATGTACGGGGATCTCTGAGATCTGTTCCTATCATTTGCCCTTGCACATGTTACCTTCAATCATTCTCTATCTAATGTACGGGGATCTCTTAAATCTGTTTTTATCATAAGTCCCTCTACTTGTTCCTTCAATAATTCTCTATTTCCTCTAATATACATCGCTCTCTTAGATCTGTTCTTATCATAAATCAAAGCGCTTTGCCGGAACCTAAACTAACTCTGTTTTAAATGACAATTTTAATAACAATTCCATCGCTTCAGATTTTAAAGTTTTCTTTCGCTTAAGACGATGTGAAGATATAGCAGGTCTTTTTTTATAATAGTAGCACTGCTTTTAATATGATTGAAAGGCAGTGCCCTCATTGACACAGTTACACTAGAGTCACTGAGGGCATTGACTCTATTGTAATATTCGACACTGAGGACGCTTGCGGAATAACAATATAGAGAGGATTACTTTCCAGCAAACATAGAAAGAGAGAGAGAGAGAGAGAGAGAGAGGGGGGGGGGGACGGTCAATTAGTAATCAGTCCTCTAGCGGAAGACAAAGACAACTGATTAAGCTTTTTTCTCTGTAGTGTGTGACTAACTGATTGACTGGATTGATAAATAATTAATCAATCGGTTAATTTAGGTCCTGCGTTACGAGTACTGCAGCTAAATGTAGAGGGACTATCTCATGTGAAACGAACTTTGATACAACAACTAGCAGTACACCATAAAGTTGATGTCATATGTTTGCAAGAAACTCATATTATGCGTAAAGAAGATAGATTATTATCAATTCCAGGTTACGATTTAATATCCGTAAATTTGCACCCAAAGTACGGCAGAGCTTGGTATGTGAGAAACAACATATCTGATGCAGAAGTGGGGCAATTGTTCACATTTTGCGACACGTTCTCCGTTAGAAACTTTCACCTAGCGAACGTCTACAAACCTCCTAGCATGGAATGGGATAAGACAATGCTGCCCGAGCTACCCCATCCTGGATTATTCGTCGGTGATTTTAATAGTCATCATATAGAGTGGGGATATGATAATGATAATCAAGATGGTGAAAAATTGGTGGAATGGGCGTCAAATATGGGATTATGCCTAGTGCATGACCCAAAACAGAAAGGAACATTTCACTCAGCCCGATAGAAACGTGATTACAATCCTGACTTATGCTGGGTCACAACAAGAAATGGTCATGCTCAGCCAGCAACGGTAACAGTTTTGGACAACTTTCCCCGCAGTCAGCATAGACCGATTCTCATACAAGTGGGCTTGAAAATTCCGATTGTGAATAGTACACCGAAGCCTAGATGGAATTTTCGTAAGGCCAAGTGGTCGATATTTACGGAGACCGAAGTGTGTCAGCCATTCCTACGACGACGGCCTCGATTAGACGAATGCTACAATCGTTTCAAGAAGGCTATATGGAAAGCAGCTGCAAAGTCAATACCTCGAGGTATCAGGCCAAGTTATATTCCCGGCATCAACGATGAATGTGCGGAACTGCTAAGGGAATATAAGAAAACAGGTGAAGCTGATGTAGCAGATAAAGTAATTGAAGCGCTTGACAGCAGCCGTAGAGCAAAATGGCGAGAGAGTACGTCAGAGATGAGCTTTTCAAGATCAAGCAGAAAATCTTGGAGTCTCATTCGTAGATTAGGAGCCGCCGAAAAACCAATTCAACCTCGTCAAGTGCCTGTCACTACTAATCAAGTTGCCTCAAGATTAGTAGAAGTGGCTCAGGCCCTCCTGGAACCGAGAACTAAACTTACAATACAGGAGGAATGGAGGAAATTTAAGAAGTCGAATCAAAACCTCGATCAGTTCGAATCGTTTTCCGTGGAAGAATTTACACTAGCAGTGAAAGAAGTGATAATGGGCACAGCGGCAGGTTATGATGCTCTATTTCCAGAATTCCTAGCTCACCTTGGCAACTATATATTTATGTCATATTTTCAACAGAGTACAAAAAGAGAAATGATGCCTAGAGACTGGAGGCAAGCCAAGATGATTGCAATTCCTAAACCGGGTAAGGACCCAAAATGTGCATCTAACTACCGCCCGATTTCATTACTGAGTGTATGTTATAAGGTTTTTGAAAGAATCATTCTTCGACGAATCCAGCCAATCGTAGAGAAAATATTACCAATTGAACAAGCTGGTTTTCGTCCTGGAAGATCCACTTCCGATCAAGTTCTAGCCCTAACGACCTACATTGAGAAAGGTTTTCAAGAATGTCTCAAAACAGGTGCAGTATTCCTTGACCTCACAGCAGCGTACGACACTGTATAAGGGTCTGCTAGTAAAGCTGTCAAAATGTATGCCACAATGGTTCACAGATATAGTGCTTACTTTTATGAAGGACAGACGTTTCAAAGTTCATATGAACGATGGGAAAAGTCGATGGAAGAATCAAATAAGCGGTCTCCCACAGGGATCTGTTCTCTCTCCTACCCTATTTAACCTTTACATCAGTGACCTGCCTCCGACTACTGCGCGACAGTTCGCTTACGCGGATGACATTTGTTGCGCTGTCCAGGTCGAACATTTGAAGAAATCGAGCGCACATTAAATAACGATATGTTGATGATGACTAAATATCTAAAGAAATGTCGTCTCATTCCAAGCTACACAAAAACAGTCACAAGTGTTTCATCTCCATAATGCTAAAGCTAACTACAAGCTCAATGTGTCTATTTATGGTATACAGCTACCCTTTGATCCTCTACCGGTTTATCTTGGTGTAAAGTTGGATCGTACGCTGTCGTTCAAGAAGCATTTGAGTAAAACGGCAGCAAAAATAGTCAAGAAATAATCTGTTGCAGAAATTGGTGGGAACAATATGGGGCGCGGATGCAGTCACATTAGGAATATAAGCGATTGCTCTGTGCTATTTGGTGGCTGAATGCTGCTGTCCATCATTGGAACGTTCGCCTCATGCAAAACTCGTCGATGCGCGTCTCAATGACTCCATGCGCATAGTTTCTGGGACAATCATATCGACTCCAACGCCGTGGCTCCCAGTTCTTTGTAACATACTGCCCCCTCATAACCATCGTAAGGAGATAACACACAAGCAACTGCAGAGGGTCCGTGAAAATCATGCCCTCCCTTTATCACTGGACTTGTCTAATCCTCCTCCGAAGAGACTCAAATCTCGATATCCTGTTTGGGAGATACTGATAGCCCTCTTCTCATGTCCTGATAGCCCTCTTCTCATGCCCTGATAGCCCTCATCTCATGCCCTGATAGCCCTCTTCTCATGCCCTGATAGCCCTCTTCCCATGCCCTGATAGCCCTCTTCTCACGCCCCTGAAAGCTCACGCCCTGATACTGCAGCAATGTGATCCCTTGGCGTCTATGTCCTAGTGGAGATTAGAGTGGTCAATCGCTGATGTTAGAAACCACCATCTAGTTCAGGATCCGTCTCAAACGCTACCAGGAATGAATCTCTGCAGAGGAAGTTGGTGCCATTTGAATCGTTTCCGTACGGGTCATGGTAGATGCAGAGAAAGTGAGTTTCGCTGGGGAATTTGTGATTCACTGCTTTGCGACTGCGTCCAATCGCAAAACATGAAACATCGTTGAGGAGTGCCCTCTAACCTGCCTACCGGGTGGACTGTGAACGCTAAGTTGCCTAACAAGTGATGCAACTATCTGGATTAACGCATACGCTAAATAAAAAAATTAATCAGTGAGGTACAGCAGAAGAAGCAGAAATGTTTATTCAGAAGTCTTGGTCTTCCTCTCATACTACTGCTACGCACCACACCCCCTGTGTATCACAGGATGGTTGAGGGAGGGGGTGGCGCTTGATCTTCCGTGTAAATAAGCAATAAAGTTCATGATATAGGAGACTTCTATGTAGCTGTAGCCTCTATGGACAGTGCATTCACTTGATACACGGCTAGGTCTAAGCCTCTATGGGCAGTGCATTCACTTGATACACGGCTAGGTCTAAGCCTCTATGGACAGTGCATTCACTTGATACACGGCTAGGTCTAAGCCTCTATGGGCAGTGCATTCACTTGATACACGGCTAGGTCTAAGCCTCTATGGACAGTGCATTCACTTGATACACGGCTAGGTATAAGCCTCTATGGACAGTGCATTCACTTGATACACGGCTAGGTCTAAGCCCCTATAGACAGTTCATTCAGTTAATACACGGCTGATTGTGTTGTATGATCTACTTGAACGTACCTCACATCTCCCGCGTGTGAGGAATCAGACGTTAAATATTCACATGGTCGTGTATAATTGTCTTGGTATAATTAGTATTGTTATCCAGTATGATTGTATTTTTAACTATTGTATATTAGACGGTAGTAGAGAGGGGTGAGCCGCACCTCTCAGCCCGTGTTGACACGACGCTATAAATAGAGACAGCGCCGTGGCTGACTGACTGCTTAGCACGGTGTAGTTTGTGCGCCTATAGGCTGTGCTAGGCCTTGTCCTAGGCTGATAGGCTGGTGTCATTTGTATAGAAGAGTTGTGGAGCGCTATATAGCAAGTACGGTGTGAGTACGTATAGTATATACTAGTATATACATGTAGATTGTAGTGCTGCTGTTAGGTGTCGATGCTAAGTGTGAGGAGCTTTACGTGGAAAGGCGTGCAGTTTAGTTTTGTCATCTGAGCTTATGTTGTAAACAGGTCGATTAATAAGCAAGTACTATTAATTGCGTGTGCTGCTATGGTAGTTCCATTGTTGAGCGATTAGTTAACCGTGATCTAGCTAAACAAAAACTGTTTTAAAGCTGGTAAAGCTAAGGTTAACGTCAGTTTCCACACTCGAAAGCGATGTCAGTGACGGGCGAGACCAGGATTTGAACCCCACACATACTGATCCGCGGTCGAGTATCTTACCGACATCGCCAATGGCTCCAGCCAATGACATTGATAGTTAAGGATTAAAGTTGCTATGCTCTTCTCCACTACGGAAATTTCTTATGTGGAACTAATAATATTTATATAAATATATAATAAGTACTAGACAAGTTCTCTGAACGATCACATGCCCTGATAGCCCTGTTCTTACGCCCTGATAGCCCTCTTCTCATGCCCCGATAGCCTTCTTCTCATGCCCTGATAGCCCTCTTCTCATGCCCTGATAGCCCTCTTCTCACGCCCCTGATAGCCCTCATCTAATGCCCTGATAGCCCTCTTCTCATGTCCTGATAGCCCTCTTCTCATGCCCTGATAGCCCTCATCTCATGCCCTGATAGCCCTCTTCTTATGCCCCTGATAGCCCTTTTCTCATGCCCCTAATAGCCCTCTTCCCATGCCCTGATAGCCCTCTTCTCACGCCCCTGAAAGCTCACGCCCTGATAGCCCTCTTCTCATGCCCTGATAAGCCTGTTCTCATACCCCTAATAGCCCTCTTCTCACGCCCCTGATAGCTCACGCCCCTGATAGCTCACGCCCTGATAGCCCTCTTCTCATGCCCTGATAGCCCTCTTCTCATGCCCTGATAGCCCTCTTCTCATGCCCATGATAGCCCTCTTCTCATGCCCCTAATAGCCCTCTTCCCATGCCCTGATAGCCCTCTTCTCATATCCTGATGGCCCTCATGTCATGCCCTGATAGCCCTCTTCTTATGCCCCTGATAGCCCTTTTCTCATGCCCCTAATAGCCCTCTTCCCATGCCCTGATAGCCCTCTTCTCACGCCCCTGAAAGCTCACGCCCTGATAGCCCTCTTCTCATGCCCTGATAAGCCTGTTCTCATACCCCTAATAGCCCTCTTCTCACGCCCCTGATAGCTCACGCCCTGATAGCCCTCTTCTCATGCCCTGATAGCCCTCTTCTCATGCCCTGATAGCCCTCTTCTCATGCCCATGATAGCCCTCTTCTCATGCCCCTAATAGCCCTCTTCCCATGCCCTGATAGCCCTCTTCTCACGCCCCTGAAAGCTCACGCCCTGATAGCCCTCTTCTCATGCCCTGATAGGCCTGTTCTCATACCCCTAATAGCCCTCTTCTCACGCCCCTGATAGCTCACGTCCTGATAGCCCTCTTCTCATTCCCTGATAGCCCTCTTTTCATGCCCTGATAGCCCTCTTCTCACGCCCCTGATAGCCCTCTTCTCTTGCCCTGATAGCCCTCTTCTCATATCCTGATAGCCCTCTTCTCATATCCTGATGGCCCTCCTCTCGTGCCCTGATAGCCCTCTTCTTATGCCCTGATATCCCTCTTCTCATGCCCTGATAGCCCTTTTCTCATGTCCTGATAGCCCTCTTCTTATGCCCCAATAGCTCTCTTCTCATGCCCTGGTAGCCCTCTTCTCAAGCCCTGATAGCCCTCTTCTCATGCCGTGATAGCCCTCTTCACATGCCCTGATAGCCCTTTTCTCATGCCCTGATAGCCCTCTTCTATGGCTAAAACTACCTAACGTTTAGCAGATCTTCTCTCATATATTATACAGCATTGCGTGGCTCTTATTGTTATGTTATTTTTTAATGTAGTTTTTCGGAAAAGACGACCAAAGTATGACTTAGTCATTGTTGTTGTAGTGGGTTATGACACTGCTGCGCTGTGAATGGGCCTGTTTTGATGAATTAAGCGGAACAGAATAACGCTCAAATATTGAGCCCGTTGCTTGTAAGTGTCATGTTATGGTCCTGCCGTTAGGCAGTACAGATAGGAGTGGTGGTGGTACAATTGATGATGTTTGCCTGTATTACGTGTAAATGATATTTTTAACGATTTGCCTAATTTATCTAGAGACTGTTTGCCAGAAACAAGAATTGGGTTTGTCCCTGACATTGCCTTATGGCGAGGAACCGGACGTTAAATTCTTATTGATTGGTTCATTGGTTTGTCTCTCACGTGACTCATATAGTATATAGTATATGTCTAAAGGCAGAAGCTGAGTATATAATACACGATACACGTATAATTATATAGTAACATAAAAGAGAACAACTAATGATGAAGTAGTTGAAGCTTAAATCGTTTCTCACGGATACAACTTCCTAACGGAATATCATTGAACGGTCTGTCACGTGTGGAACCAATGACGACTTACTGACGCACATGTTTACAGATCGAGCGAGTGGAATACTATGCCGATTGGTTGACTGAACTGAGCAATTGTTTGGTGGAGTCAAGTGAAGAGCAACAACAACAACAACAGGAGAGCCATGAGAGACTGAGAGCAGCTCAGCACAGAGCCATCAGGGTCAGCTTCTCTCTTGCTATCTCTCTAACTCTCTCTCGAACTATCTCTCTCTAACTATCTCTCTCTCTAACTATCTCTCTAGCTCTCTCTTTCTCTTTAACTCTCTCTCCCTCTCTCTCACTCTCTCTCTCTCTCTCTCTCTACTAGCCACATCATTAGGGTTTTGCTACAAGAATCACTATGAACAATTAACGCATGGTAGGCCTACACATTAGCGCTGAATACTCAACTGTAATTCTTTGTCCAAGCTAAGTATGAAATAAACATTCTGAACAATTAACAGAGTAACCACTCTTATGAAAAACCTGGAAAAGTCAAGAAATTTGAAAGTGGCCAGGGAAAAGTCACAAAAATGTGACAAAGTCCGGGAAATCAAACCTTGGGCATATTTAATTCTTTCACTACATAAATGAAAAAGGCTTCGTAGATACTTGCACAATTTTTAGATATATCTATTGATAAAAAATTAAATAGCAATGTCTATAATGTTTGAAATCAACTCTTTCATTGTCATCTGTCTCAGAAACCGATACTGCGATGGAAATGAAATCGTTTAGTCAAACTGGATAATTGAGGGATAAGTGAGGGATAAGTGAGGGAAGGGTCAGGATAAATGAAGGATAAGTGAGGGGAGGGTCAGGATAAATGAAGGATAAGTGAGGGATAAGTGAGGCAAAAGTCAGGGAATTTGATGTGGTCTGGAGAGTTGTGACCCAAAATTGAGGAACTGTGCAAAAATGTGCATTGAATAAAAGGGATGTTAAAGTTACATGATAAACATATTAACCTTTGCATTCAAACTGCACAAGTCAATTACTAGGGGATATACAATCACTAATCGGTATATTTACTTTTAATTGATTGAAGAAGTTTGATTAATTAGGTAGCTTGATTGATTGTTAGATGGTTGATGACATTGATGAGATTGATTGATGAGATTGATGATGAGATTGATTGATTACTTTCAGATGGTCAGAGAGAGACAGGATTATGCCGATGCTCTACACAACAGTGAGATGCTAAGCAGAGTTCAGGAGAAATTTCCCTTCGATGATCTGAGACTGATTGACAAGGTAGACTTCTTGTGTTCCTACTTCTCTTCTCTTTCCTCTTCTCTGTCAAAGGGTTTAGATTCTCGTCCATTAATCCACGGGAGCACAGTTCAACGTACACGTCTCTGGCATGTTCTTTAATTAAAAGCATTTTATGTTTGTGGGATGTGTTCATTGCTAATGTTGTCATGGACAATGCTGTAACATGATTGACCTATTCAGATTTCTCTAATCATGTGATAAGAGTTGTGTGGAGATATGTATTATGTTAATTATGTGATAGAGTTGTGTGGAGATATGTATTATGTTAATTATGTGATAGAGTTGTGTGGAGATATGTATTATGTTAATTATGTGATAGAGTTGTGTGGAGATATGTATTATGTTAATTATGTGATAGAGTTGTGTGGAGATATGTACTATGTTAATTATGTTACAGAGTTGTGTGGAGATATGTACTATGTTAATTATGTGATGTGTGGAGATATTTGTTGTGTTAATCATAGCACCTGGATTAGCGCATACGCTCAATAAATCAATCAATCAATAAATGTTCTAAGTCTGATCTGATATCTTTGGTATAACTTATAATTTCTTGTAGGTCACACTATTCTAAACATGGACAGTAATAAGGGAGTGGAGAGTGTGTGTACACGTGTAAACATGACTTATTATTCAATGTATGCCACTCTATTCTAAACATGTCGCCAAAGAATAACAATACATAACACTGTGTCATACAAGTAAGCTAGCCAAATAGAGGCTTGGTTATAGGCAGCTGTAGAAGCTCTCTGTTACGGATATTACATATGCAGATATGCTATACAGTTGCTAGTATATCCGTAACACTGGCAGTGCTCATGATTCTCATCTCTCTCTTTTCTTGATATACCCGTACAAAAGTGAATAAAGCAATGAACTGTGATGTCTCATCTCTCTTCTCTTGATATACCCGTACAAAAGTGAGTAAAGCAATGAACTGTGATGTCTCATCTCTCTTCTCTTGATATACCCGTACAAAAGTGAGTAAAGCAATGAACTGTGATGTCTCATCTCTCTTTTCTTGATATACCCGTACAAAAGTGAGTAAAGCAATGAACTGTGATGTCTCATCTCTCTTTTCTTGATATACCCGTACAAAAGTGAGTAAAGCAATGAACTGTGATGTCTCATCTGTCTTCTCTTGATATACCCGTACAAAAGTGGGTAAAGCAATGAACTGTGATGTCTCATCTCTCTTCTCTTGATATACCCGTACAAAAGTGGATAAAGCAATGAACTGTGATGTCTCATCTCTCTTCTCTTGATATACCCGTACAAAAGTGACTAAAGCAATGAACTGTGATGTCTCATCTCTCTTCTCTTGATATACCCGTACAAAAGTGAATAAAGCAATGAACTGTGATGTCTCATCTCTCTTCTCTTGATATACCCGTACAAAAGTGAATAAAGCAATGAACTGTGATGTCTCATCTCTCTTCTCTTGATATACCCGTACAAAAGTGAATAAAGCAATGAACTGTGATGTCTCATCTCTCTTCTTTTGATATACCCGTACAAAAGTGAATAAAGCAATGAACTGTGATGTCTCATCTCTCTTCTCTTGATATACCCGTACAAAAGTGAATAAAGCAATGAACTGTAATGCAGGTTGAAAAAAGTTAAAGCTAGCAAATGTAGTGAAAGGAAAAAAGGAATTTATTGATAAAGAAAATTGAAATGAAACATTGCAAACATTATGAAATAAACGATAAAATTTGATACTATGTTCCTAGCGTAAACCTGCATGTGGATTGAAAGACAGACATGGTGTGCCTTTTCTCGAGTGATGATATTACATCCTGAGTTTGAACTTCAGACCATGGAAACGATACTGAATAGATCCTGTACCTCAAATCAGCCCAATCTATAATCTGAGATAACTTCTCAACTCTTCTTATTAAGACCTGGTCTTCTAATCTAAGATTAGATAAAACTAGATTACTGTGGGTCGGAGTTTCCCAGCTGAAGGCTGCATTAAAGCTTCGTATAGGCAGAGTATTTATGGTGATATTTCGAGGTTGATCGCTATGTATTTGATAGTGATAGAACCACTTATTACCGCACAATTACTGCACGTGGATCTGCTATTGGGTATTACGACATAGTGTTGTTACATGATGACTGAACGTGGATCTGCTATTAGGTATTATGACATAGTGTTGTTACATGATGACTGCACGTGGATCTGCTATTGGGTATTATGACATAGTGTTAAATGATGACTGCACGTGGATCTGCTATTGGGTATTATGACATAGTGTTACATGATGACTGCACGCGGCTCTGCCATTAGGTATTATGACATAGTGTTGTTACATGATGACTGCACGTGACAGCTACGACGCTGTTTATTAACTTTTTTTTACGTAGACTTTGAGACATGACTCACAGACAGATTTCTGTTAATACAAATCGTCAGAGAGAACTTCTTCTTTAAATCACTCACCTCACCACCCTACTCGCGCTGTCGTATTGATGTAGGCACCAGGGTACTCTAGATACTGACATCTAGTGTTACCTCAGGCTGTTCAACCTTCTATAGGTGCTCTATCAGTATTATGTCAGCTATTGTCGATGTAATAAATATTTACCACTTATCAATGAATCATCATCATCTTCATCATCATCTTCCCTTAAATCCCAGTTTAACCAGGGTCAGGATACGAATAGACTTTCAAATCCATTCACACTAATGAATGAATGAATGAATGAATTAAATCAATTAATTGTCAGTGGCGAGAGTGATCCGTACAGCAGATCCATAGTATAGTTTCCACACAGCTTTATGTCTAGAGCGCTGTAGTGCATTGCTATTTAAACGACCGATTATTAATTGTTTAATTGATTGATCAGGTGAGACCCCTATCCTCGACAACATCTAGTAAGAAACGATTGGCAGCTGGCACAGCCTTACTGAGAGGTTTAAACTATGCTAGGAAGACACAACAACAACAACAGTCAACTGGCGCCACCTCGCTGTCTTCAATACCGTTCTACCAGTTAGTATCGCTGTGCCTTCTCGTAGCAATGTACTGAGATTAATTAATGGATCAATCAATAAACGTGTAATATGATGTAGCAATGAACTGAGGTTAATTAATGGATCAATCAATAAACGTGTGATCTGATGTAGCACTGAACTGAGGTTAATTAATGGATCAATCAAGAAACGTGTGATATGATGTAGCATTGGTTGAGATTGTCATGGTCATGATTTCGTGGAATTTTGTTAAAGATGATTGAAAGGAATCTACTCTAATATGTGAGCTAATATCACATTTTAGTAAAATCATCATCAGCTCAATTTAGTATGCTATATTAACATCCATTCTCTCTATTGTAGATGTTGTCAGAGACGTACTTTGCATGTGATGACAACATTGTGCTCAATGTTGTCAGGGATGATCTTGCATGTGATGACAACAATGTGCTCAATATTGTCAGGGATGTATCTTGCATGTGATGACTACAACGTGCTCAATATTGTCAGGGATGTATCTTGCTTGTGTGCTCAATGTTGTCAGAGACATTTCTAGCATGTGATGGCTGTGATGCTGTGTTTATCACTTCAGATCTAGTAAAGTCACTGACCCCTCAGTTTCTTCATCCGTGGATGACTCCATCGTGACGACGACGACGACTTCCTCCATTGATACACTGGACATTGTAGAGAGTTCAGAGGTCACAGGCAGGGTCGTCCAGCATGCTGGGTCATCACAAGGTTCAGAGGTCATAGGCAGGGTCGTCCAGCATGCTGGGTCATCACAAGGTTCAGAGGTCACAGGCAGTGTCGTCCAGCATGCTGGGTCATCACAAGGTTCAGAGGTCATAGGCAGGGTCGTCCAGCATGCTGGGTCATCACAAGGGTCAGAGGTCACGGGCAGGGTCTTCCAACATGCTTGGTCATCACAAGGTTCAGAGGTCGCAGGCAGGGTCGTCCAGCTTGCTGGGTCATCGCAAGGTTCAGAGGTCACAGGCAGGGTCGTCCAACATGCTGGGTCATCACAAGGTTCAGAGGTCACAGGCATGGTCGTCCAGCATGCTGGGTCAGACTCGAGGGTCTATGTGTGCGAGGGTCCCGTCAGGCTGACTCTGGTAACTATTCCCTTATCTATCTCTATCCTGCACTTGTAGATCTTTAGCTGATAATATGTAGTGAAGCTGCCTGCTGTAATCATATTGAGCACTTGATCTCACTGCCTTCTCCCTTTTATATACATATATATATATATATATATATATATATACACTTTTTATCTATTTATGACTATTGTTGTTACTGCTGCTGTTGTTTTTGGTGCTGCTTTTGCTAATGTTGCATATCTTGTGTCCGTTATATATATATATATACTATATTGATTGTTGTTGCTGTTGTTGATGTCCCAGGGCATGCAGACTCACGATAGATACTTGTTTCTCTTCAATGATGTTCTACTGTTGGCTAAAGAAAGGTTAGTCCACTAATAGAATAATATCAGTCTATGCATTACAATTAACGTGCTAAAGAAAGGTTAGTCCACTAATAGAATAATATCAGTCTATGCATTACAATTAACGTGCTAAAGAAAGGTAAGTCCAGTGATTGAATAGTATCAGTTTATACAATTAAACGCTGGTTCTATTGAGATACCTGGTTCTATTGAGATACCTGGTTCTATTGAGATACCTGGTTCTATTGAGATACCTGGTTCTATTGAGATACCTGGTTCTATTGAGATACCTGGTTCTATTGAGATACCTGGTTCTATTGAGATGGTTCCTGGTTCTATTGAGATACCTGGTTCTATTGAGATACCTGGTTCTATTGAGATACCTGGTTCTATTGAGACATCTGGTTCTATTGAGTTACCTGGTTCTATTGAGATACCTGGTTCTATTGAGATACCTGGTTCTATTGAGACATCTGGTTTATTTAGATACCTGGTTCTATTGATATACCTGGTTCTATTTGTCTTAACAGTGTAGGAATAACGTCATGAAGTTTTAAATGACAGATCCTCGGTGAATTGAACCCACGTCGGTTTGAATCCCAGCCGCGCTGATCTGAGGGTAAAATCTCGGACATTCACTGAACTGGTTGCACATGGTCTAAATTGCCTAACGGTTTAAATATGTGATATTAAAAGTGATAGATATCAGTGTAATTGATCATTTCACTATAATGCTTGTTTTTTTACTTTTATTTCAGGTCTCACTCTTCCTACAAGCTGAAAGCTCGTGTCTATGTGTCAGAACTCTGGCTGGCTGATTGCCTGGATGATGTCTCTGAGATAGTTTCCCATCCTCATCTCTCGTTTGTCATTGGTTGGCCGACGACTAACATGGTGGCAACGTTTGATACACAGGAGACGAGGGACAGCTGGAGGAGTAGACTGACTGAGTAGGATATATGTCTAGATATCTGTCTGTTTATTTGTCTGCCTGTATCCTATGTCTGACGTCCCTGACATTGCCTTATGGCGAGGAATCGGACGTTAAATTCCTATTGATTGAATAATTGATTGTAACTATCTCCATACAGGCAGACAGATACCTAAAGTTTTCAAAGTTGACTGCTAAAACTTTCTCTCTCCCTTTCTCTCTCTTTCTCTCTCTTTCTCTCTCTTTCTCTCCCTTTCTCTCTTTCTCACTCTCTCTCTCTCTCTCTCTCTCTCTTTCTCTTTCTCTCTCTCTTTCTCTCTCTCTCTCTCTCACTCGTGCTGGATTAGCTGAATATATCACGCTGTGATTTAATTGTTTAAATTTTCTTTGCTGGTGTTATGATTCATTTCTATTTTAAGATCTAGATGACGAGATGTATTGGTTTCAACTTTACGTGCAGTAGCTGAGAGATATTGATCCGGTGTTAAACTGCATTCAGTGATCAATTCAACATATCGAGCAGTCGATAAGTTTTAGGAGTTTTTTGTCGAGGTCTTTGATATAGTACTGTAGTTTATACACCGTTTACTGTATTGCTGTGTCTATGTAGACATCTGATGGCGGCCAAACAAAACGAAGAGCCAAAGACAGTGCCCATCCAAATACTCAACAAGACTGATAACAGCTGTACCGTGGTGCGTTTAACTCTTCTCTTGTCTATCTATTACCTTCAATATTTTCTGATTTATTTTTCATAAATATTTATTAATATTTGCTATATTTAACGTCTGTTTCGTCTCTGTGCATTGCGTCAGGTTGATTTCTGTTGATTCTTTAGTTGTAATTTTATGCATATTTATTTTATAACTTCTTGGAGTGAAGTTTTCATTTTAATCCTTCGTCATCATCATCATCTTCTCCATCTTCATATCATCATCATCCCAGTTTAACTAGGGTCGGAATTACACTTTTCCGTTAGTTTTAGGCAATTTTATAGCAATTTCGGGTGCCTAGGCGCTCACCAACAGAAAGTCCTTGCTGACTTTGGTTTGGATTTTAGTGCCTTGACGCCTTTTAAGACATGTGCAGTCCACAGTTGGCGTATACTTCAGCAATCCGGACACAACACGGATACAATTTTAATCCTATTCCTTCTGTAACATTAATCATTCACTTTTTCTGCTTGTTAACTGAATAATTGCAAACTATCTGCATATTGATTGATTGATTGATTATAATGGCTGATTTTTAACATCTGTGCTTATCTTTTTTTTTTTTTTTTATATATATAATAAATCATCTAATGATTGATTTATTAAATCTATTAATTCATTTATTAAGGGCCGAATGATTTTGTGACTGATTGACAGGTGGGACTACCGTTTGTACTGTTTGATTGATTTATTCTGTAATTTATGGAGTGATTTATTTATTTTGTGACTGAGTCATTTATAGGAAAATTAATAGGTTGGTTGGTTATATGACTGATCGATTTATATTTGTCTGGTTAAGTCGATTGATTAAGTGATATATACTTGTTGGTTGATTGATTAATTGATTGATTGATTGACTAATTGACTGATTGATTGATTGACATACAGACTAAGCGATTGTGTGTTGGACCTCTGGATGATGCGAAAGGTTTAGTTGAACGTTGTATTGAAGAGTTCCACATATCTGTGAGTCACACGAGAGTCTTTACTATCTCTCTTTACTACTGTAGATGGATAGGTCTTTTATAACTCACATTTCATTGGTTCTTTTAGCTTGGGAGTTTACTAAAATTCTATTTTGATGTTATATTCAGTTAGAATGCGCTGAATTTGAAGATTTTTATAAAATTATTGTTAACTTAGAGTAGCAATAAATGAATAATATTTAACATCCTTTTCCTCATCCAATCACAATGCCATAAACGTCGATGCAGCGTTGTGGGCGTATATAATTTATATACATAGCATAGCTATACATGTAGAGAGAAAGAGAGAGATAGTGAGTGACTGAGAGAGATAGAAAGAGAGAGAGAGATAGGTGTACTCGGGAGACAGTTAAAACTTAAAACATGTAAAGATTGTTTATATCTCTTTAGAGTTTTAATGTGCTTTAAATGTTTAGCGTTTAATTATAAGGTTTGCAATTCATTAGTGTAGTGGTTAGTTTGTGGACTATTCCTGTTGATATTTTGTGCAATCATGTGTGTATATGACACTATATACATGTATATAAGTTGGAGCCATGATGATGTCGGTAAGATATTCGACTGCGAATCAGTATGTGCGGGGATAAATCCAGGGCTCGCCCGTCACTGACATTGCTTTCGAGTGAAGAAACTGACGTTTAAATTAGCTTTTTATATGTATGGGTGTCTATGTGTGTGTGTGTATTCTTGTGTTAGACAGCATATACGTGTGCACGACACTAGATGTATATGTGTATGACCCCATATTTATGTGCGTATATGTATGTACGACACTGTGTGTATGTGTTTGTATGACAGTGTATGTGTGCATGTATCTGACACTTTGTTTTTATGACACTGTGTGTATGTGTTTATATGACACTGTGTGTATGATTGTTTATATACAGTTAACCGGAGACTCACAACAATGTCAATTATGGGCGTCTACAGCAAACGATGTTACCCCATATCCTCTCATAGGTCAGTAGTTGATCTTATAGGTCAGTAGTTAATCTGATAGGTCAGTAGTTAATCTGATAGGTCAGTAGTTAATCTTATAGGTCAGTGGTTAATCTGATAGGTCAGTAGTTGATCTGATAGGTCAGTAGTTGATCTGATAGGTCAGTAGTTGATCTGATAGGTCAGTAGTTGATCTGATAGGGCAGTAGTTTATAACATCTATTAACAATTGATTGATGGATTGTTGTTGCACAGGTCACGAGTACCCTTAGTCTAGTAACAATTAATTGATTGATTGATTGATTGATTAATTGTTGTACATGTCACAAGTACCCGTACTCTATCAACAATTGATAGATTGATTGATTGATTGCACAGGTCACGAGTACCCATACTCAATCTACATGAGTGAGAGGAGGGAGAGTGGTAGGGGGTCTGGTAGTCTTGTTGTTGATGTTGACCCTAGAGACGTCTTGTTCATATTCAGAGAGAGAAAATCTCCCGTCATACATCATCACAACAAGTTCAGACGTAAGTAGTGCTCAATATTGTCATTGATGTTACTATATCATCACAACAAGTTCAGACGTAAGTAGTGCTCGATGTTGTCATTGATGTTACTATATCATCACAACAAGTTCAGATGTAAGTAGTGCTCGATGTTGCCGTTGATGTTACTTTATTGATTATTCACTATAATTCGTGTTTACTTTTTTTGGTTTTACTATATCGTGCAAATCACAACAGGTTCTGCTCTACGTGCTTGATGTTATCTTACGTGTTCTTGTATCTTACATCCTCACCGCAGTTCAGACGTAATTTTGTGCTCTAAGAGAGAGAGAGAGAGAGAGAGAGAGAGAGAGAGAAGACTCGGCAGATTTTTGTTGACAGTACAGACTCAGAATGATTGATCGTTGCTGTAGACAACGTGACAAAGGCAAACAGAAAGCTGAGGGCTCTGCCCCTCAAGAATCTCTTCAGAAGGCCTCAGCCGCACAAGTCTGGGAGGGTGAAGCCTAGCGGCAGGGAGGTGGAGGGGGAGCCAGTGGGTAGGGTGTTTGGTAGACCAGTGCAGGATCTAGTGCTCAACGATCAACCTATAGAGCCTATAATGGTAGGTTTGTGCCTACAGGCTAGCCTATAGAGCGTATAATGGTAGGTCTGTGCCTACAGGCTAGCCTATAGAGCCTATAATGGTAGGTCTTCCTCTGTGTCTACAGATATACAGATATTTATCATAGAGCCTAGCTAACTAGTAGACCTGTTACTTAAGGATATTAATGAAAATCTTTGTTTCTTTTATACTCTGACAGAAGCTTGATTGTAGAATTGCTTGACTTGTAGTAATTTAGTGTCGCCCATTGGTATATTTGTAGATTGATTGATTGATTGGTTGAATGATTGATTGTCGTTAGGTTGTTGAACTCAAGAGCTCTACACGATGTCTGGTATGATTGATCGATAGATACTTTTGATTGTTTGATTGATTTATTGATTGATTGCTATATTGATTGATCGACGAATTCATTGATCGATTGATTGATAGATATATTGATTGATTGATAAATTGATTGATTTATTGATTGATAGATATATTGATTGATTGATAGGCAAATTGATTGATTGATTATCTAGCGGTTGCTGGAACGCCTGCACACTACAGGACCCTACACGCTTGGTGTGTTTCGTAAGTCAGCGAGTCAACAGAAGTATCAGTCAGCGAGAGAGTCGCTGGACCTCGGTCAGGCTCTCAACTACAACGAGCTGCCTGTACACCTAGCTGCTGCCCTCGTCAAGGTATTTACAGACCACGCCCCTAGCTTTTTGGCAGGGTAAACAGGATTGTTCTTTCAGGGAATGATGCTACTGCCCTGTAATTGTTAATTGACGTTGAGGAAGGCACAGATGGCCCATCTCGTCATAAGCAGAATTCCCCCAAGAATAATGGTATATCATCTTAGATGATTTAAAGATCCAGTCGTAGTCTCGTATATGGGAATGAAGAGGAAAACCAAAGACAGAGAAGAGTGGAAGTGTTATATACCATGGACCGGCCAGTGGACAGTGCACTAGGGGAGAGAGAGAGAGAGAGAGAGATCATTAATTTTTGGATACTATGGGCAATCTTACCATAACATAATAACATAACATTACAGAGTCAGGAAGCAATTATATGCTTGTTTAAGACTCATCAGGCTCTTAACTAAAACCAATTAATATTAATCAAATCATATAGACTTCATGTCAACATGTCAAATTTATACATAGCCTATGTATAACACCGAACATGCAGTTAGCATCTAATTTACATGTTCTTATGTTTATCATATTTATTTTTAAAAGCATTCACTGACTCTGCTTCCACAACTTCGCTTGGCAAAGCATTCCAAGCATTTATAACTCTTTGACTAAAAATAATTTCCTTAAATCTAGTCTACTTCTAAATTTACTAAGTTTATAAATATGCCCCCTTGTGTTTCTGTTGTTTAATAAATTGAACCAAATACTATGGTTAACTTTGCTGAAGCCTTTGAGTATCTTCAAAACCTCTATTAAATCTTCTCTAGTTCTTCTCTCACTTAAAGAGGTTAATCCTACGAATTTTAATCTATTCTCATAACTAAGTTTTTGACAGTCAAATACCAGCCTTGTTGCTCTGGCCTGTACCCTTTCTAATTTATCGATATCTTTCTTAAGATATGGCACCAAGCCTGAACGCAGTATTCAAGTTTGGGCCGTACAAGAGCCTTATATAGCCTTACCACAATATCTTTATTTCTACATGCAATTGTTCTTTTAATCATTCTTAATACACAATTAACACTATTTACAATTTTATTACAATTTTCACTAAATTTAAAAGAGCTATCCACAAAGACTCCTAAATCCTTCTCACTGTTTGTGATTGTAGTTTTATATTATTCAATGTATACTCAATAATTCTAAATTATTATTCCCTATATGCATAACTCTACATTTCTCAGCATTGAACTCCATTAGCCAATCCCTAGACCAGTTCTGTAATATTTTTATATCGTGCTTTAAAATCTCAGCATCTTCAATGTTGTTTGCTACCTTTGCTACTTTAGAATCATCTGCAAATTTACTAAATTTAGATACAATATCTATGTCAATGTCATTGATGTAAACTAACAATAATAGAGGTCCTAAAACAGAGCCCTGTGGCACACCACTCTTCACTTCTGCCCATTCCGAGAACTCGTCCTCGACACACACCCTTTGTTTTCTATTGCTTAACAAATTGCTTATCCACTTTAAAAGTTTGCCCGTTATTCCATGTGCTTCCAACTTACTAAGTAATCTTTTATGTGGAACTTTATCAAACGCTTTAGCAAAGTCTAGATATAAGATATCAATGCTATTTTTATTATCTACTTCCTTTGTAATATATTCTAAAAAATCCAGCAAATTAGTTAAACAAGAACGCCCACTAATAAAATCATGCTGACTATTTCTAATTAAGTTATATTCTTCCAAGAAACTAATTATTTTATCCTTAATAATGCTTTCAAATGTCTTACCGATTATACATGTTAAGCCTATAGGCGTATAATTTTCTGCTTTATCCCTATTTCCCTTTTTATGTATTGATACAACATTGGCATTCTTAATATCGTGAGGAACCACCCCTGTTTTCATTGAAGCTTTTAGTTGGTGTAATAGAGGTGGTGCTAATTCATCTCTTAGCTCCGAAATCAGTTTTCCATGAATCTCATCTGGACCTTAGCGAATTTAATTTATTTATAACATCATCAATATCAAACTCAATATTATGTAAGGAGCATTCAAAGTTACCTTTGAAGATCCTAGCCGGTACTGGTATATTAACTAAATCTTCTTCCACAAATACAGACGAAAAATATTTATTAAAATAGTTTGCAGTATCTTTATTATCTTCTATAATGTTGTTATATTTATCTCTTAAAGGACCAATCTTTTTAATAACCATTATGTTAGCATTAGCGTAGGCAAAAAATCTCTTTGCATCATTCTTTATATTACGAGCTAGCTGTTTTTCGAATTCTAACTTGGCTTTTCTATTTTCTGCAACTGATTTATTAAGCTTTTTCTTATATTCACAGTTCAATGATTCTTCATTATTACTATTTTTATACTTGTTCCAAGCATGTCTTTTTGGTTTTCTTTTTCTTCTTATCCTTTTAGTAACCCACTTGCATCTATCTCTATTTTTGGCTTTCAATTTAATAAACTCATCACGAACCATCCTGAGACCTGTGTTAATGTTATTCCATAAGCCCTCTGCGTCATCGTTATTATCATTATCACTTAAAACCATAAATAAATTTCTATGCCGTATATTTCTTTTTCTTCATAATTTACTTAAAAATAATAAAATTTTTGGACTTTCCTACAAACGAAAGTAGGAAAGTCCAAAAATTTTCCTACTGCACTGAATAGTGCAGTTTCACTATTCAGTGCAGTAGGAACTGCAACTGAATGTGGAACTGCACTATTCAGTGCAGTTCCACATTCACTGAATGTGATCAGTGAATCCAACTGCACTGAATTACTGGTTAATGGTTAGATGATCACTTGTCTCAACAGGTTCACCTATAAGTACATCCTTAATTATTTCTTCAGAGCACAAAACAAGATCAAGGAAATTTTTGCCTCTAGTGGGCTTATTACAATACTGTTCTAAAAAATTATTATTTATACATTCTAGAAATAAGTGAGATTCATCTATGTGTTCTCTATTTCCCCAGTCCAATTTAGGATAGTTAAAATCACCCATTATTACAACCTTCCTATCATACAATTTATCAAACACACTAAACATAGCCTCGTCATTAGTTTTTGAACTATCTGGGGCTCTATACATAACACTAATAATAAGATTAATGTTCTTACACTTGATATTACACCAAACACTTTCTTTAAAGTTAGAAACACATAAATCATTAACTTGACTTGGGTTCAATTCATTTTCTATATTCAGCAAAACACCCCCACCTAGTTTCTTGACTAAATCATTTCGATCACATCTAAATACACTGTATCCACTATCTTTAGTGTATAGGAGTAAATGTTAATTGATCGACTGACTGATTGATTGATGTGCAGGGTATACTGCGCAGTATGCCAGACTGTCTGCTCACCTGTGAGAGCTACACACAGTGGGTGAGCGCCTCTGAGATACCTGACAGGGTGGCTCGTCTAGAAACACTCCACCAGTAAGTCTGCTTTCTGCTTTCTCTCTAGTCTTTTCTTATTTATAAGACTACACGTTAAAATACTCGTCTGAATTGCTTAATGGGGACGTCCCTGACATCATCCCTGGATGGGGAAACGGACATTAAACCTTTATTATAATTAATGGAATTCTCTGATGTTTAATCGTAATATTGCCTTTATGTGATCCGTTAAGTCGTGAGTTCGATGCTACATTGCGACGTGGGTTTTTCTCTTTCTAGGGGAGAATTACAACCTAGTCGTGTACACATTTTGTTGTCAGGATAGCCGCCTTAAGATTCCATTTTCTATCTAGACTTCCTGAAAGGGACACAATGGAACGATAAAAGAAAGTTTGATTGATTGATTGATTGATGTTGTAGACTAGTGCAGTCTCTACCTGTAGCTAATCAGACTCTACTGCTCCACCTGGTGTCAGTGCTACGTGAGATCAGCGAGCACTCAAGTGTTAACGGCATGACCGCAGAGAACCTGTCTATCTGCGTGGGGCCAGGCTTGCTGTGGCCCGCAGGCTCGAGGCCTGATAGCGCTCAGCCCGTCGCCGATGTGTCGGCTCTGGAGAGGATGAACGAGGTGGCGAGGGTGCTGATAGACTCGACCGAGGCTCTGTTCGGTGAGGCCTGCCTGGCTCTGTTCAGTCGTGCCGGAGCGGGTCCTGAGACAGGGGGCGGGGCGGGGCCTGAGGCAGGGGCAGGGGCGGGGCCTGAGACAGGGGGCGGGGTGGAAGATGAGGAGGGAGCTCTGCAGGAGTTTTCTAGACTTTCTGGTAAAACCTGCTGCTGCTGTGTCGATACATGCCGCTACTCTCTCTCTCTCTCTCTCTACTCTTTCTTGTTCTATCTAGATACATACCGCTACTCTCTCATATTTTATCTAGATACTTGCTAGTGATGTTCTTAACGACTTATTTGAGAGAGTAGCATATAAACGACTTCACACATCTCAGTGAGCCGACTCTTTTGAGCTGTTCACATGCTCACTGCTTTCAACTGGATCAGGCACTGACTACGGTAACTGCACTGAGCCTAAGTGGCCTACGTGACTTCTAGTAGTTTAGGTCCTCTATGTCAGCTAGTGTTGCCAGTTGGGAGAATTTCACTCACAATTGGGCTATTTATGAGGTAGCTTCGTTAAGTCGTTGGGCTAAAAGTTATAAGACTTATGGTAACCCTGCATGATTCGAGTGTTGTAATCTGACTGTAGAATGAATGTACCGTAGGCAAAATACGTACGGTGAAACGATAGTCTGGAAAAAATTGTATTAATATTAATGTCACTGTGTAACTACTCTAAAGTTAATAATTCCAATCTGAAATTTGTAAACCTCCATTAATTGTGTACAGCAAATTGCATACGCAGGTTTCTATCGACATTGATTTCCGACTGTAACATCATCGACGGTCCTAGTTCACAGTTGAACTCTCCCCATCTGAAACGGCTTTATTTGAAACGGCTTTATAAACAGTCTACAGTCTAAATGCATCTACAAATAATACGTGTACATGCAGTTAATAATTATTCGAGGGGCAGCAGTCAACTGTAGCTAATAAAATAAAATATACTACAGCCTGAGAGGCTGAGAGTGAGAACCTGCCAGTCCTAGATCATTTAAAATGCAGGCCTATATTGGCCTGATTATTTTACTGATATCCATGTAAAGGAGTGTAATCAGCAATTTCTGATTTCAGTTGCAGTAATTTCACATTAGTTTCATTATCTGGATACACTACAGTAATTTTCAATTTAAAATAATTTCATTGCGTCCTTGTATGTTTTTTACGTTCAGTATGCAAAATGTTTATAAAGAAGAGCAAACATACGCACAAATTTTAGCAAGATTGTGTTTAACGCCAATCTCCCCACTTATTAATTTAAGACTACACCCTGCTAATACATGAAGTTGATATGCATTCGAGACGACATCTGCCTGCTACCTAAGCGAGGTGACAGCTGTCAGCTACCTAGGCGAGGCGACAGCAGTCAGCTCTGAGAGAACCCGCCATTCTAGATCGTTTGAAATGCAAGCCTGTATAGGCCTGCTACATGGCCTTGCCGCCTTAACAATTGTGAATCAATATTATAACACTGTCTGTGAGCAGTTCTATTCACTGAGAGCTGCTCTTAGAGAGCACTGAGCTGTTAGCGAGAGCAGTTCGCTTCAAGAGCAGCACTTAGTGAGGCGAAAGAACAGTGAGGGGCCAACTCTATTACATGCCTCTATTCTGAATGATTTATAGGTGTCTTGTTCATTAAGACACCTCTGTGAACTCTTCTATATGATTTATCGGTGTCTTGTTTATTGAGACACCTCTGTGAGCTCTTCTATATGATTTAACAGTGTCTTGTTCATTAAGACACTTGTTTTTATGTTTTGTATCCAGGAAGCGCCGATGTAGCCAGACACCGGACGTCTAACGAGAGTCTGTCAATCAGTCATCACCTCGTAGACCACGCCTCTAACCACGCCCACTCTCTAGACGGCTACTCAGCCATGAACCTCTTGGACTTCACCTCTCTGAGCTCATCACGTCTCAGCGTGCCCTCAGTGGCTCGAGCCAGCTCTCTCTCTGTGCACCCACACACCTCCCAACTCGATCAGCATCTCTTCTCTTCTCATCTCAACCTCTCCAACGTGGAGGAAACAGCTGAGGTCACGCCCAGCAGGTTCCAGACCTGTCGGGCAGAGCGTTCCAGAAACCTGGGTCAGCTGGGAGCGGTGGTGTCAGATGGAGACCTGACAGAAGATGATGGACTAGAGTTGAATGTGACTGTTGGAGGAAGTCTCGACAGGTCGATGGGCTTGATGTCGAGGGTGAGACATGAACAGGGTGACGGTAGCCTGAGTGTGTCAGTAGTGGAGAACAGCGACTCTCAGCTGGGTGACTCATCACTGCCTAGTTCTCCTATAGACGCCCCACGACTGATAAAATCGCCGCATGAATCAGCTCATGCTATCTCTCTAAGCAATACATCAGCTCACTCTGGTGAATGTCTTGAATCTTCTGATCCCAGCAGTGTTCAGCAGTGGAATGGCTCCAAGCACGTGCTCAACCGTCAACAGGAAGTCAGTTCAGGGGACTACACAGAGTCACTTGAGCTGGGTGAGGAATCTGATGGAGTTGTTTCTGAACCTGTGTTCAGGGCGGGACTGATGGATAGGACAGGAGTTGTGATTGGTGATAGGGGTAGGTCAGTGGAGTTAGACTCTAATCAGTCAGTTGTTAATATCACGTCCTGTACAAAAGAAGAAAAGTCAAGAGTTCTAAGTGATGACAGGAAGAGAGGGGGGTCTACGGAACTGTCTGATTCAGCAGCAGCTCTGCATGTTCGCACAGACCCTGTGTACCACACGAGCCGTTCAGACGAAATGAGCCGTTCAGATGAGATGAGCCGTTCAGACGAGATGAGCCGTTCCGACGAGGTGAGTCGCTCAGACGAGGTGAGTCGTTCAGACGAGGTGAGTCGTTCAGACGAGATGAGCCGTTCAGACAAGATGAGCCATTCAGACGAGATGAGACGTTCAGACGAGATGAGCCGTTCAGAGGAGGTGAGTCGTTCAGACGAAATGAGCCGTTCAGAGGAGGTGAGTCGTTCAGACGAGATGAGCAGAGAATCGACGTCTACCTCGTCACTGAAAGCTGACGATAGCTTAGCTACTGTTACGACACATCATCCGGAGTCCAAGACTAGGGCCGCCCTGTCTGTATCGAGCAGAGACAGCGCTTACTCAAGTCTGCGAACAACCGTATCACGAGAAACAGACCTATCGTCCACGGTGATGTCTGATGATTCACTGATTGGAAGCTTGGATGAGGAGAGGAGCGGGGAGGTGTTTTCTGTCAGACGTTCAGTGGTGGGCGGGGCGTCCAGCCAGTCTCGCTTGAGTGACGTGAGTGTAGGCGGAGCCTTGCTCTCCTCTGACTCTGAGGGATACGGTACGTGGAAGTCCGTTTCGACGGACGCTGGATCAGCTTTCTCTTCGCTGTCAAGGAATGTCGTGAACGCTCGCGAGTGGAGAGACGCTGGAAACCTGAGCTCTGATACCTCTGAGAGTGCCAACAACAACAACAAGAAGTCTGACCGTACGAGAAAGCCTTGGGTTAGGTCTGACGCCGATGCTAGTGGACGAGCCGAAGATGATGATGATGATGTTCTTATCAACCCTTCTGCATCTGAAGACTTGAAGTCAATTCATAAGACAGAATCGGGTAATAGTTACTCTGCTGAAGACAAGAGTTTTGTGGTAACTACAGCACATCTTTCTACTGCTGCTGCTGGAAACGAGAGGACGCTTGAGTTCAGAACTGATTGCCTTGCAGAATCTAGAACTAATAGTCATAGAGGAACTGAAACTAATAGTCATAAAGGAACTGAAACTAATAGTCATAGAAAAACTAGAACTAATAGTCATGAAGAAACTGAAAGTATTAGTCCTCGAGAAATTAGAACTAATAATCTCAGAGTTAATCAGCCTAAAAGTCTAATTACAAGCCCCAGTGCCACACGGCGCCCCAGTGCCACACGGCGCCCCAGTGCCACACAGCAGAACCCCAGTGACATACAGCAGAGCCCCAGTGCCACACGGCAGAGCCCCAGTACCACACAGCAGAGCCCAAGTGCCACACAGCAGAGCCCCAGTGCCACACAGCAGAACCCCAGTGCCACACGGCAGAGCCCCAGTACCATACAACAGAGCCCAAGTGCCACACAGCAGAGCCCCAGTACCACACAACAGAGCCCCAGTGCCACACGGCAGAGCCCGAGCAAGGCACTGAGGGGTGAGAGAAGGCCACTGCGTAGGACGGATGCTATGGACGCTCAGCTTCAGAGCATCTTGAGACAGAAGAGAGGAATGACCCACAGAGGTTCAGATCTCTTCCCCTCCTGTCGTAACCTCATCGGTGCCGACTCTCTACGCTCTGCCAACACTCTCTCTGTTGCCCAGGTCTTCGTCACTGGCTCCGCCGGTCTAGCCGATGCGACCGCTAGAAAGAAGGCGAGTACGCTGGAACGCTTCGAAGGTCTGATGGAAGGTTCTGAGGCTACGACGGAGAAAGGGATTGATGGAAGAACGAGATGGAAGAGTGAGGGGAATATAAGTTCAGCGGCGGTGAAGGAGCCTCCATCGTACGAGGAAGCCATGTTGCACAAAGCTCTAAGAGAGCCTGCGGTGAATCGACTGAGCGAGGCTGAGGTGCAGCAGAAGAAGAACGCTCTAGCCAGGTTGCTCTATGAGAAATCTCTGAGACAGTATAATAGAGAGCTACAGTCACGTCTAGACACTGTTCAGGGTCGTGGCACGTCACGTCTAGACACTACTCAGTGTCTTGACACGTCACGTCTAGACACTGCTCAGGATCGTGACACGTCACGTCTAGACACTGCTCAGTGTCGTGTCACGTCACATATAGACACTGCTCAAGGTCGTGACATGTCACGTCTAGATACTGCTCAGGGCCGTGTCACCTCACGTCTAGATGCTGCTCAGTTTCATGTCACCTCACGTCTAGATGCTGCTCAGTGTCGTGTCACGTCACGTCTAGACACTGCTCAGTGTCGTGACACGTCACGTTTAGACACTGCTCAGTGTCGTGACACGTCACTTTTACACACTGCTCAGTGTCGTGTCACAGTTGACACTCAGACGTGTCCTGGCACTCCAGCAGCTGCTGCTGTTGCTACGGAGGGTTCAATGAATTTACGAGAGAGGCTGGAACCAATAGTTGTGACAACACCGAGAACAAATCCACTAGTCAGCAGTCAAGCAACGGGACAGACTAGATCACTGGAGCGAGGGCTCCAGGCTCCTGTCAGCTATACAGCTACCACACAGACTAGATCACTGGAGCGAGGGCTTAGGCCTCCCCCAAGCTATGACCAGGCTTGTATCGTGCGCACTTATTCCAGTGACCATTCGACAGACTCTGCTGCATCGAACAGCCAGCCTGCGACAGCCGCTGCTGCTGCTGCCAGTTCTTGTTCTGCTGAGAGATCAGCTGCTGAGAGATCTGCTGCTGAGAGATCAGCTGTGGAGAGATCAGCTGCTGAGAGATCAGCTGCTGAGAGATCAGCTGCTGAGAGATCAGCTGCTGAGAGATCAGCTGCTGAGAGATCAGTTGCTGTGAGATCAGCTGCTGAGAGATCAGCTGCTGATAGATCAGCTGCTGATAGATCAGTTGACAGGTCAGCTGCTGAGAGATTAGCTGCTGAGAGATCAGCTGCTGAGAGATCAGCTGCTGTGAGATCAGCAGCTGTGAGATCAGCTGATGACAGATCAGCTGCTGACAGATCAGCTGTTGAAAGATCAGCTGTTGAAAGATCAGCTGCTGAAGATAGCTTAGCCGCATCAGCGTCGTACAGAACCGCAAATAAAATTAAAACTGACTCGGAAATAAAAACTGCTGTAGCTGATCCAGCGAGAATATCCTTCATTGATAACGCTGCTAGTGGACTAAACAGAGCTGACTCTAAGTCGAGGAAGCTCAGAGCTGGTATTCGCTCGATGCTCAAGTACGACAGAAACTTTCACCGGCCGCTCGCCAGCGACGAAGAGAACGACTACGATAACTACGCGAGCAGCGACGACTCGCTCGCTGTGACGGAGTCGCTGATGAGAGCGCGACGTAAGCGCGTGCAGCGGCGCAGGTCACACATGACGAGGAGGAGGTGCGGGGACGTGGAGGCGTCGTCAGGGGAGGGCAGAGCCTCAGACGTGCTGGGCAGGAGCAAGAGCGACTCCTCCGATGTGGCGAGGCGACTGGTGAGGCGGAGAAACTTGATCTGTGCCGGCGAGCTAGAGAACAAGGAGAATGGAAGGAGTGGTGGAAGGGAGGATATGAACAAAGATAATGAAAGAGGTGGTGTAAGAGAGGTGGGTGGGAGACAGGTGAAGAGGGTTACGCCAGGCGATCCTCTCAAGAATATCTGTGGAAATACAGGAGGAACTGGCAAACTACCTGAGAACTTAAACGACATGGGAAAGTTACCAGAGAACTTAAGTGGCTCAGGAAGGTTGCTTGAGAATACAGGAGACACTGGAAAACTACCTGAGCAATGTGATGTAGTGATGCTTGACAAGAAGGTTAAAGATGAAAGTGGTGGTTCTGTTGGTGCTGATGTAGTGAGAATTGATTCTACTGACACATCAGCCGATGTAGCAGCAGCTGCAGCCTCACAGCAGCTGTCACGTGACGCAGCTGTCAGCCTCAGCTGTGAGGGGGCGGAGTCTACAGAGCAGAGGAGCAGACGATCATGGACTGCCAAGCAGAGTGACTGGCACAAGCAGCTGGCGCAGCAGTATTCTGCTAGACCAGCAGCTGCGCCTACTGCTGCCACTGCTGATGTTAAAACAGCTGCAGCTGCTGCTGCTGTAGTTGGTAAACACCCTGACCACCCCTCATCGTCTTCAGTTGATCCAGAGTCAATGTCTAACTCAGTTTTTAAAGTTCCATTTGCAAGGAGTTGCGAAGCTAGCGACACGGGTTCAAGAAAAGCCTCGACTTCACGGACCACTGCTGGTGCCCAGACCAGGAGGAGCACGGGAGGCCCTGGTGAGGAGCAGCTAGCGGCTCAGAGACCTCGGGCAGCGCTGACTGCCTCGTGCCACGTAGAGAGAGGCTCTGAGAGGAGAGAGAGTGTGGTCACATCCCACGACCTCAAGTCCAGTCACCCCACCCTCTCCACTCCAGCACGTGGCGATGACTCAGTCCAGGCACGTGACGACTGGAGTCAGCTGACCTCAGAGCGCTGGGACTATAGGCTGGAGGAGGAGCTGAAGCTTAGCAGGAAGGTTAGGCCGGGTAGACTCTCTCTGGGCGCGGCCAGGGTTGAACCTGCGCCCCCTGGTGATCACATGGCTGTTTTCAGAGACGATAACCTTATAGCTAGAGAGAGTGGAGCCGTGCTGTGGAGCGGTAGTGTGGCTAAGTTACGTGAGCGGTATAAAGAATGAGTCCATGATGATATCTCATGATCTATATCATCCTGGATAGAGTGCTGTGGAGCGATAGTGTGACTAAGTTACGAGAGAGGTATAGAAAGTGATTTAATGTAAGAAAGATAAGAAATATTTGTATAAGAAAGACATATTCATCATTGTCTGTACTTTTGAGTTCTTGGGGATTTTGACAGCGGAAGAGAGTTTTAGATGACTGGTGGATAGAGGATAAAGTTGTGGATTGGTGGATAGAGGATAGACTTGTGGAGTGTTGCATAGAGGATAGAGTTATAGAGTGGTGGATAGAAGATTGAGTTGGGGAGTGGTGGATAGAGGATTGAGTTATACATGTAGAGTGGTGGATAGAGGATTGAGTTATAGAGTGGTGGATAGAGGATTGAGTTGTGGAGTGGTGGATAGAGATTGAGTTGTGGAGTGGTGGATAGAGGATTGAGTTATGGAGTTGTAGATAGAGGATAGAGTTGTGGAGTGGTGGATAGAGGATTGAGTTGTGGAGTGGTGGATAGAGGATAGAGTTATAGAGTGGTGGATAGAGGATAGATTTGTGGAAAAAGGATAGAGCTGTGGAATGGTAGATGGAGTTACTCTGCACATCCTATTGCTGCTCTATTATTGGCTGAAGTGACTTGTGACGTAGAACTATGCAAGAGATCTGATTGGCTGAGTCTCTATGCTGAATCTCTAATACTAATTGACTGTATGCAGTGAATCCTGATGTATAATTAAGTGCAGAGCTCATCCTGCTAAACTAACGCCTATATGGTTGCCTGTATTTGATATTTTATACTTTATTAGCGCTTTCTACCTGTTAGCAAGTACTGCTGTATTTGTGTGTGCCACAGCGATAGGCTTAGTGCCTTTAGAGATGTTTGTGATATTTTGGTATTAAGATTGTCTATTTGCGTAGCTATATGACTGTGTATATAATATTATGTACTTTGTGATTTCTATTACTTATACCCCACATTATTTTTACAATAAAGTCATAAGGAGTTGACCGATATTCTTGAAATTTACAGTACTAGACGAGCAGCCAATTCTACCAGACAATAAAGGAATTTCGTTTGAATATCTTAAATAATGTGAAAGTTCCAGTTTTGCAAATTATGAGTGAGGTCAGATTAGAAATTTCCAGTACAGGATTACGGTCTTGTTACATGCAGCTTAAAATTATCTCTATAAAAATAATAGCGAACACGTGACATTAGATTTCTATTAATGCTATTTTGAAGAGCAATCATTTCTTTTCAAGACGGTCTAAAATACATGTTATTTAAATGCACTGAAATACTTAATTGACAAAGGTATTTAACTTTTAATGCATGCATTGCATGAAGAGAATTATCGAATAAGTCATTTTGACTGTGGCGCTAGAGGACGCTGCTGCAGTGGCTGCGGTGATAGCAGCGGTAGCCAGACATGCAGTGCATGAGTTAAAAGTTAAATAACTTTGCCAGTTAAGAACATACAAGCACGTATTTTACTTCGTTTTGAAAAGAAATGATTGCTCTTCAATATAGCATTTGCATAAATTTTATGTTACGTGTTCGCTATTATTTTGATAGAGATAAGTTTATGCTGCATGTAGCACGCCCGTAATGCTGTACTGGAAATTTCTTATCTGACCCCACTCCTATTCGCAAAACTGTAACTTTAATGTTATTAAGGATATTCAAACGAAATTTCTCAGTGTTTAGTATGATTGGCTGCTGGTCAAGTACCGTAAATTTCAAGAACATCGGCCAACTCCTTACGCCTTAATTGTAAAATAGATGTGGGGTATCAGTTATAACAACACAAGAGTATATAGTCGGCCTAGTGCAAGCCTGTCCAATCTCAATAAACTTTTTCAGTAGAGACTTCTTTGTGATATTATAACAGTTATGTGGAGAGCTCATCTCTACTCTGCGTTCATAGTTCTGCATTTCCTGGATCTTTCGAAATGTCCCGTCCAGTAAATTGTGATTGTTTTGATGTGAAGAGGGATGAAGCAAGGTGGAGGGGTTGAGATCTAAGATCTGAACGTAGAGTGGAGGCCTAAGATCTGAACTTATGGTGGAGATGTTGAGGCCTGAGATCTGAACGTAGGGTGGAGGGGTGGAGGTCTAAGATCTGAACGTAGGGTGGAGGTCTAAGATCTGAACGTAGGGTGGAGGCCTAAGATCTGAACGTAGGGTGAGGCCTAAGATCTGAACGCAGGATTGTTTTAGATTTGTTAACGGTGTTTCGCTATCCAGTATTTCTTGGCAGATTTTCGATGTACTTTTATACTCTGCAATGTTTTATTGTGCAATTTAGTGATGGACTGTATTGAAATCCTAACGTGTTGATATTCGTAAAATAATGTATCAAAAGCACATACACTGTATACTGTGTGTATATCAAGTGTTTATTATATATCGTACCCTACATGTACATTATATTCATCTAAAATTTATCTTTACGTGAACTTATAAATATTCTGCTTACTCATGACGCTAGATGTCAGCTAGAACGACGCTGCTAAACTGTGAAGTTATCGTGTTATTCGGGTAAATATATTTTTAAGAAGTTGACTGAATTTATCAGAGAAATAAAATGTTATACTGTAAATAACGCGACTTTGTAGTTGTTTTAACTTATTAATAGTTACTTGTACATGTAAATAGATCCAGTGAAAAACTGACTTTACGACCTGCTTATCAACTTAAAAAGCTGGTAAAGCTAATGTTAACGTCAGTTTCCTCACTCGAAAGCGATGTCTGTGACGGGCGAGCCCAGGATTTGAACCCCACAAATACTGATCCGCGGTCGAGTATCTTGCTGACTGATGGCTGATGGTACATGTAAATAGATCAGTGAAGAAACTGATTTAACGTTCTGCTCGTCATCTGATGATACATGTAAATATATCAAGTGTTGAACTGATTTAACGTCCTGCTCGTCGACTGATGGTGATATGTCAGGGTCGTAGTAAGTCGTGCTGGAGCCTGTGTCAGTGACTCTGTGTGTAGCGCGCATGTCTGTGCTACAGGAGTGTTAGAGATCAATTCTGTGTCCGGGTGTCATCAGATAAAAAAAGCTAATGTTAATGTTAGTTTCCTCACTCGAATGTTAGGCAGGATTTATTGCTAAGGACTAATACCCTAAAAATAAAAAATGAAAAAATAAGAACTAATTTAGTGAAATTATGACTATCGTCCATCCTGGAATCAATAACTTTTAATAAGCCTATGTACATAAATAATTGCGTGTTTTTCAAATTCTTCGGTTAACGGTTTTCTATTTTTCCAATTAACCTTATTTTCAACTCTCATATATTTTCCAAGCATATTTTCCTACCAGATTTAAAATAAATTGCCTTAAATTTATATAAAATTAAAATAAAAGATAAATCAAAATATTAACTGCTTAATCTCTTATCACATTTTAGGAGAAATCGGGCCAACTTTAAATCTTTAATAATATTTTGCAACAATTTAATTTTGCTTCAATATCTCAATTTCTTCAGAACACTGAGTGCTTGTAATAGTAGTATTATGAAGGATTTTAATACGTGGTATTAAAGACGACAGATATTATCATGGATGATCGCAGTCTGTTTACCTGTCCACATCTTAGCGACTTTATAATTAGAGCACGAAAAGCGGGATGAATGTTGCGAATGTAACGAGATATCATTGTAACTAGAGTAGGCTAATCCACAGGTTAGGATTTTAATCATCTCTCTCACTGAAAGGTTTTTTCATGTCTTATCTTTCCCCTCATCATGCGCTCTAAGCTATATGGGTGGGTTGAAACAAGGAGGGGCTTAAAGCTTAGGTGTCATACTTGACACTGATGTATCGAGTGCTCGATGTGGTAATGGACAATAGGGTCGATTAATCGTAACTCTATAGTCATAATATTCAACTGTTAAGTTCCGTTGCCTACGATATGTTGTATTGTCTCAGGACAGATGTCTGGGGTGTCAGTATGTTCAGGTTGATTGGCAGTGCCGTCGCTTTCTAGATAATTAAGATATATATGTATTTATAATATAATAATTATAATAATATTTCTAATATAATAATTATAATAATATTTCTAGTATAATAATTATAACAAGCAATCAATCAATAAGAATTTAACGTCCAGTTCCTCGCCATAAGGTAATGTCAGGGACGTTAATAACAAATGTAAATTTATTATACTCTTGAATTCAAGATACCTAAACAAATTATTTTAGCTTTTTAAAAAAAATTATTTACATTTTTCTAAAATCTGAAATAAGATCCAACAGAACTTTTTAATTTCACACTCGTATTACGCTAGGGTGACTAGTCAATCTTGCCTGACTATGTGGTTGTTGACTAGTCAATCACACCTGACCCTGTGGTTGTTGACTAGTCAATCATACCTGACTCTGTGGTTGTTGACTAGATCTCTAGCTAGGTTGTGATATTGTATACTGTGGCTACAATTGTGCTGTCATGGCTGTGGGTAGAGGTTCTGATCACTTTGGATCCTTAATTTCGACGATATTTTACCGTCCTTGTAATTATGTACTCGACATCACATATCCATGGTGCTTTTGCGCCTGCTTGTGTAGATTTTGCAAGAGACGTCCCTGACATCGCCTTATGGCGAGGAACCGGACGTTAAATTCTTATTGATTGATTGATCCTCACTGGAGCATGATATGTGTTTTCAACTAACGTTTCTCTTAAGAAATCCGCGCACAAAAAGCTAAATCTTACCGGGGAAGGGAGGGGGATGAAGTATTAAATGCGCACTAAACCCCACCTGTGTAATATTATATCGAGCTTGTAGTGTAGCTCTACAACGGCTCGTTTAACACAGTGAAATCCCAGTCAAAGCCTTTACTTAAATGAAATTATCGACGTGCAAAGAGGATAGAGATGTTACGGGTTGAATCTTATAATGCTAAATGTCAGGGATATTATTAAAAGCTATAATACGCAATAATGGTATTGAATAATCGCTAAAAATCTCTCTACAATCTAAATGAAAACCCTATTATAGACCAAACAGCCAAAAATCTTTTGAAAAATTTCTACAGTAGTATGGCTAAACCCGCGCTTAATTTAGTTTTTTGTCATTTTGTAATTCTACGCAAGTGTGGCGTAATTTTGCATCATTCGTGGCACATCAAGCAGCTTTAAGAGGGGCAGCAATGTAGAAGTACAGCAGCGTGCTAAATGCTGCAACTTCAGTGAATCTTGTAACATGTAAATCTTAACTGTACTCACAGTAGCTGACACCATTGAGGTGATCTACTTATATTTCACTAGCAGAAACTATTTTGTTTCCTAACGTTGTAATTGTAAATAATAATGATAATAAAACCTCCTAAAATTTATATTATATAGCGGTGTCATGGTCGGTGTCCGGTCTTCGAGGCCGCTTTACAGGTTCCTGGCAGGTTTTTATTAATCCTTTCCATGGTTAATCATATCCTTGATATTGATAGCTTATCGGAGCTTGCAGCAAGCTCCGATACAAGATTAACTTTCCACGGGCCCAAGGGGATATCATCATTTGTTGACTGACCTGGGCTTTGAACTCAGGCCACCTGTATCCGAGACGAACATAAATAACCGTTACGCCATATCCCCTCCCACATTCGGTAGACACGTGTGCCAGTATAGGACAAAGACTTAGACATCTTAAAGTGCACTGCGCAACTATAGGACAAAGACTTAGACATCTTAAAGTACACTGCGCAACTATAGGACAAAGACTTAGACATCTTAAAGTACACTGCGCAACTATAGGAGATATATATATATATATATATATATATATATATATATATATATGTGTGTGTGTGTGTGTGTGTGTGTGTGTGTGTGTTTATTTCAGCATCAACACCAAATCACTGACATATACAAATAGAAATAAACATTTAAAAATAAACTAAAATAAGAAATTTCCAGAAACATAGGGTATCAAACAGTCTTAAGAAACTAGAACAACGGCCGTCAGGGAAGATGATACACATCTTATCTATCTGACCACCGTCTACAAAATATTAATGTCATGTTTAATGCAAAATCAACTTAAATACACACTTTAGCTAAGCAACAATTCTAGCTGGACATTTACACAAAAGAAACCAAAATTTAGTAATTTACAAACCATTAAACAATATATATTTGTAACGTTTAGTGAATTCTGCTAGGGACCTCGAACTGCGAATATCAGGAGGTATTTGGTTCCAAGAATTGATAAAGTTATAGACATAAGATTTTAAAAATTCTGAAGTTGTTCTAGAACACAAATAATTGGTCTCGGAGAGTCTTGTATTATACACAAACGAGATCTGATTAGCAATAAAAATACATTTTATGGATACTGACATAGTCAGATCGGGGAAATTGATACATTTAAAAACAAGTTTACCAGTATGTAGTTGGAATAACTGAAAAATTGGTTACACATTATAATTAATATGAAGTTGCTTAACATTATGAAATTTATGTTTATTCTGTAAAGTTCTTAGAATACGGTTACATGCAACATGTAAGGGTTGAAGCAACTGTTTGGTTGTATTGGCATAAACTTCAATGCCATATTGTGTCCTTGATTGCACCAATGAAAGGTATAAATTTCTACGACAATTCACAGGAATTAAATCTCTACGATTGTATAACATACTATTAATATTATTAATTGTACAGATTAATGATTTAATATGATCACCAAAAGTCAAATTTTCATCTAATGTTAAGCCTAAAAATTTGGTAACATATGTTCTATTAATGCAGTTATTATCAAGGGATACAGTTAAATTGTTAGTTTGAATAAGAGCTTCATCGTCTTTAGTGGGGTAGAACAATACATATGAAGACTTAGAGCAATTTACAGTTAGCTTGTTACTTATAAACCATTTACTTATTTCAGAGCAAGCTAGATTCGCAGAGATAAGCAATTCATCAATAGACTTATGTTTAACAAACAAATTAGAATCATCAGCATACAGTTTTATGGACCCAAATGAACAGGCATTATGAATGTCATTCATATAGATTATAAAAAGTAAAGGTCCTAAAATCGAACCTTGAGGAACACCGATACCAACAGATAACACACTAGAAATGCTGTCACCAATTAAGGTGTATTGTTTTATTCGAGATAAATAAGAGTTAAACCAGTCATAGGCAGTACCACGTATCCCATAAAAATGTAATTTGTGAAGCAGAATGTTATGATCAACAGTATCAAAGGCTTTTGAGAGATCTAAAAATATACCAAGTGTCTTGGTTTTATGTTTATGTTCAGTAGATAAAAAATTTACACTAGAGAAAAGAGCATCAGTGGTAGAATGGCCGGATCTAAAACCAAATTGATTTTCATTAAAGATTTCGCACTTATTTAGAAATGTAGTAATGCGTTTATGCATGATTTTCTCAAATATTTTACTTAAATTATTAAGGAGGGAAATTGGTCTATAATTTTCCACTAAGTCATGTTTACCCTTTTTATAGACAGGGATGACCTTGGCTAATTTGAAATTCTCAGGAAAGTAGCCTAATTCAAACGATTTATTAATGATAAAGGTAAGTTGGTTTGCAATGTAATTAGCAGATAATTGTAAAATTTTACTGGATATAGAGTCATTGCCAGTAGAATAACTCTTATTTATGGAGTGAATGAAATTTAAGCCTTCACTGTTTGAAGTTGGAGTTAGGAAAATAGAGTGCGGTAGAGCCCTGCTAAGAAAACTCTGATATGATACATCATTTCGTGGGATCGCTTCTGCTAGCCGTATACTATTTTGTATAAAATATTTATTAAATTCTTCCGCAATATCCTTGTTATTTCTAATAACACCAGTAGGCCTATTTGTAGTTAAGTGATCGATAGTCTGATTCTTATTTTTACCACGGAAACTGGTAATATTATTCAAAGTTCTCCAAATTTTCTTAATTGAATTAAATCTTATGTCTAATTTATTTCTATAATAACGTTGATGGAAGTTTCTGATATTCTTATCAAGTATTTTTCGGTAATTCAGATAATTAGTTTTATCAAGAGGTAAGTTAGATTTTTTGAAAGTATGGTATAGATTGTTTTTTATTTTAATTCTAGACTTTAACTCTTTAGAGATCCAGGGTTTATCCTTTTATGTTTTACGAGAGCACCGAATTAAAGGAAAGCTCAGCTCAGAGGCAGCAATTAAGGAATTCGTTAGATGAGTAATAGCCTCATCAATATTAATCAAATTATAGATCGGTGTCCAGTCAGTTTTCGAGAGATGATCTTGAAAGTTGTTAATGTTTTGAGTGCTATAAATTCTAATGTAAGGGCGATCACAGTAGTTAACTCTTTCAGTTTTAGATACCAGCAGTACAACATTGGCATAGTGATCAGTAATATCGCTTGTAACCGTTAGGGACTTTACACTGTTGCCTTTAGTATAATCAAAACCGAAGTTCGCGAAGACATGGTCAATTATGCTACGCGAGTTATTAATAAAATGCGTGGGAATTAACGAGAACGGCATAAAGTTCAAATTGGACAGCTCATTAACATAGCGATCAATGAAACACACTAAATTTTAACAAATCAATATTTACATCACCACATATAAGACTCTTTTTAGAGGCTTGCATATGGAAAGGAACTTGAAAAATTTATCAATAAAGACAGTAGCCGATTGACTCGGATGTCTGTAAATTAAATAGAGTCTAATTTTACCATGCATAAGTAATATATCAACGACCAAGAATTCTGCTGTATTATTAAAGAAATTATTATTATTGGATGAATCAATGATGTTAAAGGTGATAGAATTATGGATTAATACAGCCACACCCCCAGCTTTTTGTATAGTCGGGGGGCAATATACAAACTTGTAATTAGGAAATACATCATCAAAAAATCGTAAATTAGTAGACCAAATTTCAGAAAGTAAAATTGCATCAAATTTATTTTTGTATGAATTTAAGAGATCTATGAGTTTCATATGATTGGCATATAAACTTCTAATGTTAACATGAAATAGCGATAGATTACAATTTTTATACAGGTCGTTAATAACATCATTAGAAGATTCCGGAGTGCAATAACCAATTTTAGCATTGGCTATTAATTCATTATTAATTAGACCATTAAGGGTAATAGGAGTATAGACAGACGCCATTGATAGAGATACAGAGAATTACATTATGTCAAAAGGTTAATCGATTCGATATATAATGTACACAAATTAACAGAATGTAGATTAACTTGACTTAAGAGTTTTTCTGAATATATTGCCATTCTCTAACAGAACAGTTCTCAGGCAGGTGCTCTCATCAAAGATGATATCTTTATATTTTATGTTGCATGAGATGATAAAGGTAGCGGATTTAAATTCCTTACCATCCTTTGCTATTCCAGATAGTTTCTTACAATAACAATCAGGGATTCCACTGCTTTTTAGATATTCCTTAAGATCGTCCACTTCCGTGTTTTTTTCTAGCCTGCCAGCAAAGATTGTGATTTTCTTTGCTACAGCTTTGATTTTGCTGTCTGCACAGGATATCCTTTTTCCAGTGATGGATGCTGGTTTAGATCTGCGCCGCTGAACCACTACAAAATCCTCCGGCACATCCTTTGAAGGCGCGTTAGATGGGGGAGGAACAGTTTCACAGATAGAGGGTGGAGGGGAATTAACCATATCCTCCCAGCTCTTATATTTAACCCCGGGGTTTTGTTGTGAAGTACCAGCTGAGTTGCTGATATTGGAGTGAGTAGGAAGATTTGAGGTACCTGAATTACTGATAGGATCATGTGTGCTCTTTGCCTGAGAGAGCTGCTCCAGTTTAGTTTCTATGAGACCAACTTGTGCCGATAAACTGGCAATGGCAGAGGTCAGGTCCGAAACTTCCGTATTAACAGCTTTAACAGATGGGATTCGCGTTAGGTCTACAGCACAGAAGTTTGGAAAGACTAACTTCTTTGTTGACATGTAGTCGAAGAGATCCAGAATGTCCTCCGAGTCCAGTTTGATTTTATTATCCCCTGCCCTTCTCGCGATGAGACGTGGGACTGGTTTCTCTATATCCATTTCTAATCCACGTATCTTCTCAATTGACCTATGTAGTATTACTTTAGCATGTGAAAGTTCCTCTCCTGAATAAAATCCTGTGATTTTATGTAACAAATCATTCCTATGCATAGAGTTAAAGTTATTCGCTATAAAGCATAATGTTTCGCTTCTAATATATTGCGTAGCCATGTTATGAAAGTTCGCATTATTAACAATAGCCATGCTCGCACACAACCGTTCCCTTCGACGGTCAATGAATGAATGAGGACAATGAATGAATGAATGAATAGGACAAAGATTTGACATCTTAGAGTACACTGCGCAACTATAGGACAAAGACTTAGACATCTTAAAGTACACTGCGCAACTATAGGACAAAAACTAAACATCTCTTACTGTCTGACCATCCCATCTATCTGACCATCAGATCTATCTGACCATCAGATCTGTCTTAATTGTCTAACCTATCAGATCTATCTGACCATCAGATCTGTCTGACCTGTCAGATTTGGTTGAACTGTGTGTTGACGTCTTTGTCTTATAGAACAATCTGCTCACCCCATCATGACTCTTGTACCTGCTGCGTCAGTCCACATAATAATATTATATTCATTTCTTTATTCGTCAAAAAACAGACAGGATCAATATGCATCACATAAATATACACACATATACAACCATGAACATAGGATCAAAATCAATCAAAATTAAATATAAGAAACTTAACTAGAATTCCTAAGTCCAGCACTAGCATTAAACGCTTCGTAAATTAAATAGCCGCTTCTACCATAAGACACTCTATTGGCTAGAACCATCGAACAATTTATAGGCAATTTAAAACAATGACACATTTTATCTAGATCCCTCAGCACACATCTAGTTACAAAATGCTTTAAAATCATATTTATACTGAATCTATTTAGGCTGCTTCTAAAGAAATTAAACATAAATTTAACTCTAATGTGCTTAAAATCCAACTTACCCAGCCCTATCATAATTGGCTTAACAGATTCCCATTTATGATACTTAAATAGCTTTAATAATAATAACCTCCGATAATTTCAAAGGCTATGTTATGGCCGGTGTCCGGTCTTCGAGACCGCTTACTCAACCTGCAGTCTCGAGTTTTCATTTCAACAAAAAAGTTACAAGTTTTCTCGCAAAGAAGGCTTAAGATCTAATTTTGTGAAGGTGTGGAAGCCCCTCCCCCCACCAAATGCTGGTCGACCACTGCATTTAATTATTCATGAAATATCTGGAAGTGGCGTTGCGAGGATTATCTTGTAACTATTTCTCCATTTACAAGAATGGGAATTCAGATTGGATGCAAGGACTTCATTACTATTGACTAATCCGGTTTATTAAATGGGCTTTGAAATAGCAGACTAAAGATCTTACAAGTGAATTTAAATGTAATGCTTGAGCAATGCAATATATTGCGTAATTTATTTACTGTGACTACAGGGATAGCTTACATATTCTAAGTATTTGACAGTTTTAACTCCCTATACATTATGCACATAACAAATCATCAGCATCATCATCAATATCACTATCATCATCTTCTTCCCTTGAATCCATCTTAACAAGGGTCGGGATACGAATTAGCTGTCTCAAATCCTCTCTGCCCTACATCATGTCATCAGTCAATCCCCTATATGAGACTTTTCCTTTTCGTGACCCTAACAAATCAACACATGAATATTTCTGGTATCTCATGAGAAGGGTGAAGCCCCCCGGGTGTGACGTCACAAGTAAAAATAATTTTCCTGACTGTAGACTGAATGCCTTTGGGCCCATGCCCGGCGACCAACAAAATCATCTCCCATGAAAAATCATTGTCGAATTTTCTAAAAGAAATTTTCATTTTAAGCCAGTTGAAGACAAAATTGTTTTATTGCACAACTACAACGCTCATAGAATAAAACATAAAGAATCTCACAGATGATGGTTGTGTGACAGTTCAATTGTGTGATTCATTTATGTACCATTTGAGCTACGTTTCTCTATTCTGAACTGTGCGCATCACGCGAACAGTTCAGAATATCTGAATCATAGCAAGTGACTAAGATGAAGATTTGTTTTGGTAACGTATTAACGCTGGACTTTGGTAACGCTGTCGTCTTGTAGATTGTTTTCCAGGAACTGACCTTCATCATCATCATCATCATCATCATCATCATCATCATCATCATCATCAGCGTTATTATTATTATTATTATTATCATCATCATCTTCCATTGAACCCCATTTAAGCTAGGGTCGGGATGCGAAAATAAGCTTTTCTAATCATTATAGAAAATATTGTAGCAACTGCTGTAGCCAATAAGCGTTCACCAACCGAATACCCTTTCTGACGCTGGTTTGGATCTTAGTACTTTGTCGCTCTTTATGATACGTGTAGTCCACGGTTGGTCCAGTCTTCAGCAACCGGACACAACGCGGGTAATTTCTGGAATTGACCTCTGTTAATAAACTATATTAATAGCAGCTCGGGTACATAATACGCTAGTTTAAGAGTCTGTAAGAGAAGTCCCTGACATTGCCTTATGGCCAGGAACCGGACTTTAAATTCTTATTGATTGATTGATTGATTGATTGATTGATAGTTTGTTCGCTAGTGGAACATTCTGACGTACGAGTTTTATCCTCAGATCAGCTCGCCTACGATAAACCACATAGTAGTGACTTGTCAAACCTTTACTAGAGGAAACTCGTTCTCTCACTCGCCAGCTCTCTCCCTCTCTCTCTCTCTCTCTCTCTCTCTCTTTCTCGAAATCTCTCTCCCTCTCACTTTCATACATACCCACTTTTTCTATCCTCTCTCTCTCTCTCTTTTTATCTATCTATCTGTCTCTCTCTCGCTCTCACACACACACTTTCTCTCACACTCTCTCTCTCTCTCTCTCTGTCGTACACACACACTCTGTCCTCTCTCTCTGTCTCTTTCTTTCTTTCTCTCTGTCTCTCTCTTTGTCTCACTCTCTCTCTCTCTCCAATCTAGCGACCTACACATTGTTTCCAGTCCGCACATGATCAGTCCTAACCTGATAACTCGATTTGCTCTTCTTCATTTCCCGCCACTCACGAATCACGTAGAGTTGAGCTTGTTAAAGTTCTCTTGGGGGAGGAAACAGGAGGGGGGGGGGGTGAAGAGAGAAGAGGGGGTATTAAGTAGAATGTAGGAAGTGGAAGCTGCTCATTAAAATGTTAATTTTAAGTCTTGCAATCAAATCAGTCATCCAAATCAATCAATTAACCAGTATATCTATCAGGACTTTAACAAATAAATCAATCAATCCGTCAGTTAGCATGCCGTTGGTTTATATTCTCAATTAAATCCTGTTACAACCCTGTTTTAACCAAACTATCATCCTTTTATCAACAACAATAACAACAATACGATTAGAGTGCTACTGTTCTCCATGACAACATTGAGCACTGTGGAACCAAATCAAAGCCGATGAGCAGAGTGAGGGGTCCATAAACGGTGCGAGCCAAAATCTGGGTAGTCAGTCCAAGGAAGGGTACTAGCGGAATGGAGGTTTACGTGTTGATCTCAGTTCGTGGACGTTTGGTGGATAGGAAAAGTCAAAGAGAAAAGAAAAATCCTGCTCTCACCCAGTTGTAACTTTCTTTCCACCCTGTTTTCTTCTTGTTATCATCTTGTGTTATCGCATGATCCCGTAGTGTTTTAGGATGGGTTAGATTGAACCCATCTCATTTCCCGTGTTGTGCTCGGGTGTGGTTGGACCACTGCAGAATAGGGCAACCGCAAACAAGATGCAGCATGTACGTAAGAGGCGACTAAAGGCAGGAGCTGAGGATGGCAAGAGTGGACCCACCTCACCATGAAATATTTTCCCCCAGGAATAAATGGTAATTAATCCACCAAACTGAGGAAGGCAACGGGAAGCCATAGAATCTCAGAAGCCATACTTTTTCCAAGCTCTAGCATAAGGTATATACATAATCTAATACATGATCTAATACATAAGGTATGGATAAGGCATAGACTTTGTGAAGGGATTAACTTGATCTAAGAAGTGCTCATATAGAGCGAGAAAACTGACTTTGAGTATGAATATGTACCTTGGACCTGCCACTTGGCAGTGCACTGAAGAAGAAGGCTGAAGCCCACCAATGATCTTGTAGTGTTTGTAGAAGGGGTTAGATTGAACCCCACTCATGATCCTACAGTGTTTATAGAGGTAAGCTTGAACCCCACCCATGATCGTGTAGTATTTATTGGAGGGGGTGAGGGAACTCTAGCTATATAAATATTCTTTGCTCACTTGCTTGCACCAGTATCTCAATCAATTGTTTCTTATCGTTGACGACTTCAGGATGCAGACTGGCTTTATTCTATAATAAAGGTATGATGCGTATGTTATTTGATGTTAAATGGAGTAAGATATTATCTGTAAGTATGCGCGCCCGTCAATTCAAATGAGTTGATTCTATGTCATTATATTTGACTAGCCAATGGCGAGTTTGCAAGAGCTTATAATCTGAATAGAAGTCAAGAGCTGGAGAGCTTGACGTTAAGTCGTCTGCGTGATGTGAGATATCTTACGAAGCTATATGGGCATTCAGCTCATGTGTTTAGAGATACATCATGAGATACATTTAATGTATAGGGATACATTAAATACATAGAGATACATTCAATACATGTGGATACATTTAATACATATGGATACATTCAATACATAAAGATACATTCCATACATGGGTTTAAATTCAATACATCTGGATACATTCAATACATAAGGATATATTCAATACATAGGGATATATTCAATACAAGTCAATTTAGCAGATATGAAAATCATTCATTCCAATGCAGTCAAACATGCTGCAATATAATAGACTACATCCTAAATCTATGCACTATGACAAATATTAATTTACCCCTTTCCTTACCAGGATTATTTTTTGAAACTAGAATAAAATGACGCTATTGGTCAGTTTTTTGCTAAGCATTCTGGGTAATTGGTCTCTCTCGCATCCAGACTGCAACAACGTCTTAGTTTCGTGTGTGGACTTTCAAGAACCGCTGGTAAAGTAAGGGGTGTTATTGAAAGTCATAGATATAACTTGTAATAGGAGGACTTCAAAGTACCAGCGGTAAAGAAAGGGTGAAATTTACACAGAAGTTCAGACATAGCTTTCACTTCGTCTTTAATGGAAATTGTGCTATTCAGACTTTTAACGTGTGCATCGAAAACGTTAAGTTGTGTATATGTTATTTTTATACAGTTGAAGCACAAAACAGATTCCAGTGAATAAAGAACAAGCCCAATCTTGTGGAGTAACAGGCGGCACAAACGCTTGTGGAGTTACCAGTCGTACCAGGTGCTTGCTCTTCACTTTCATCCAACATGTTGCCCCCTCACAAATCTAAATTCCGTACATTGGGGGCCTTGCTCCCTCTCTTGCTGCTCGTGGCCCGGCCGCCCCGATGCAGCGAGGCCTACTCCTCCAGGGCGGGCGAGACCTACCTCTCCAGGGAGGGCGAGGCCTACCCCTCCAGGGCGGGCGAGGCCTACCCCTCCAGGGCGGGCGATGAGCCGGTCAAGGACGAGGAAGTCCTGGGTGCAGAGTCGAAGTATGGAGACGTCGAGAGCGAGAAAGATCTGATGGATCTCCTGCGGTCCAATGTAAGTACAGCTACTGGTTCATCATATATAAATCAATCAATCAATCAATCAACCACCCAACCAACCAACCAATCAACCACCCAACCAACCAACCAACCAACCAACCAACCAACTAACCAACCAACCAACCAACCAACCAACCAACCAACCAATCAATCAATCAATCAATAAATCAATCAATAAATCAATCAATAACTAGTGACCTACTGCAGTCCAATGTGAGTAGATCTACTGATTCATCATATATCAATCAATCAATCAATCAATCAATCAATCAATCAATCAATCAATCAATCAATCAATCAATCAATCAATAGGTAATCAATAACTCATGATCTCTCGAGTGTCAAATGTCAGTAGAACAAAAAAGAAACACACATTGTTGTCGACTATTTAATTGCGGAAACTGTAAAACTGTAAATAGTTTTCAACATACTGTAGGTAGCTGCAAAAATAATCAAACATTAAGCTTTAGTAGTAAATTCAGCCCAGTTCAATTAATCATAACTTTAAAGTAAAATTAACTTTCTAATTCAATATCGTTACATACTCAAAATCCTAGCAATTACTAAAAATTACACAGTCCTAGGCCATCCAAATATAATTAACGCAAATATCATCGATAATGGCCAATTTCCTTCCTGTCAAGATTAAACCTCGCGAATAATCTCATCTAAACTACTAATCAATTAATCCTCTTTAATCCAACGTAATAGTTCATTGTATGCTTCAATCTTCATTTAATATAACGTATACGAGGTATCTTATTTATTACACATGTTATTATCATCAGATAAAACGATTATTAAGAGATAATTCACCTTAAATATCAAGCACGATAGTTTTCCCGTGTACATTAGAAATATTCATAACAAATTGTATTATAATCAACATAATCGATAAGCCATTAATATCATTTATCTTAGAGGCCATTAGGCACATCCTAAATTAATTATTTATACGATCGCTAAATGATATGTAGGCTTTTCTCGGGCAAGTTTAGGCATAATATAATTCGTGATATGTTATTTCGATCGCCGAAAAACAAAACATATGCTTATTCCAGTTCCCTTGACGTCTTAACTAGAGCAAAGCTCCGAATAACATTTTTAATAAAGCCTCAAATTAAACATTAAAATTAATAAAATCAACGAATTAATCATTAAACATTTAAACGGGGACAGGATCACATCCTGGTACTCAACACGCATTATAGTGAAATGATCAACTGTGTTGATACCTATCACTTTTAATACCACATGCTTAAACCGTTGCGCAATTTAGTCCATTTTCCGTACAGCAGTTCAATGAATGTCCAAGATTTCACTCTCAGATCAGCGCGTCTGGGATTCGAACCCTCGAGGATTCAATTCACCTCAGAATCTGTCATTTAAAACTTCATGACGTTACCTCTACTCTATAGAGACATTCAATCCAGAACCGCTGAGTCATCACAGCAATTCCATAGCATCGGCGAGAGAATAAATTCTTCTACAATTTATGGTTATAACTTATGGTCATAATTTATTTATAGAAATTAATTTAATTTAATTTATTTAATAGAAATTAGTCAGTTATTCATGTGAATTCTTGACCCTATAAGTCATTATATTAAAACTGCATTAATAGAATGTTAATCACTTATGCTAACTATTTGCAGAATATCGAGAAAGGAAAACTACTATCTAATCTAATGAACGCCATTGATTCGTCAAATTCAAGGACGTTACCAACAAGCCACGCCTCTCTTAGCAATGCCCCCTACCCCTACCTAGTTAAAAAAACCCACCACCCTGGTTTATCTTTCCCACCTGCCCGGGAACGCCCTGGTCACGAAGCTCTCATCAGGAAAATCTCTAGCGCTATCAAATCTATAGACAGAGATAGAGCACAGAGGCGTGGCTTATTTCAAACTAGCCAATCACAAAACTTGATTGACAAGCTAGATCTTCTTCAAAGTTGGAGGTCGTATTCCAAAGTTAACCCGGGTCTTCAGGGGTCCGGGAGATGGGACGGGGATTTGGGTTCCGATGTTTGGAGGGGGATTCCAGGTGATTCATCGGAGGGAATAAGCTCCGAGGTCGAAGGGATAGCTGGAAAGAGATCACATGGTTCCAAGAAAGACTCTGCTAACGGTTTGTATTCCAACCGTTAAAATGACTAAAAAAGTTAAGGTTAACGTCAGTTTCTGTACTCGAAAGCGATGTCAGTGACGGTCGAGCCCATGATTTGAACCCCGCACATACTGATCCGCTGTCGAGTATCTTACCGACGTCGCCGCTAGCACTAGCCAAAATGTGTAAATGTATATTTGCCCAATAATGTTACACATTGATAATTGATTAATCGATTTTAACTTAAATCTATGTAGTATCTATATGTAGTACTCGATGTTATCATTAATGACTGTAGTATTCTAAATTGTTAGTTGTTAAATTATTTATTCATTGTCTCGCACGTACGTCCATTCCCCGATCAGGGTCTCCATGTAAAGATTAACAGAGGTTTTGTCTAAAAACTTAGCGAGAAAAGTAAAAGTAGAAGCGAGTCCTATGTTACTTTATCGCAGCCACTTCAGTATGTAGTTTAATCGCCTCTTACATCGAGCATTCGGTTGCTTCTATTGTACTGATAACGTTAAAATGTTCTACGTTTAAATGGCACGGCAAACACCTCACATTTCTATGTAGCAGCAGATACACAGTTTAGCGTTTGCTTATACATCATGTGACGATGTCAGGATGCGTGAAGCTGAGAACGCATCTTGGCAGGAGCTCTACCTCCCTGTCCAAGTAGCTTGTCCACTTAAACTGTACTTAAAGAAAGCTTAAATCAAGGGGATTAAGAGCACTCGGTAAAGCTCCGCGTTAATTGAACGTAGTTAATCAACGTCGGGCTTGGTTAGTACATGGTTGGGTGACCACCTAGGATGATCGAGTGTTGACATATTTGAATGAGTACATGGGCTTGTCAAGTAAAGATAAAGTTAATGTTTACGTCAGTTTCCTCACTCAAAAGCGATGTCAGTGACGGGAGAGCCCAGCATTTGAACTCCGCACATACTGATCCGCGGTCGTGTATCTAATCGACTTCGCCACTGGCTCCAGCCAATTTAGTTGTATGTGTAACCATACAGCCAAACTATAAAAATATATTGTTTACAAACAACAAATATAAGAAATGATTCGAATGGGGTTTAGTTCAGACCAACTGCCTGCTACTTATCAGGCAAGCATTCTACTGCACAACTAACAATTAAGCTACCAGCACAGGTAAATAATAAAATAAACTACAAAGTATCACTTTGTCTCAGGGGCGTCTCTGTCTATCGGACGTCTCTGTCTATAGGACGTCTCTGTCTCAGGGATGTCTCTGTCTCAAGGACGTCTCTGTCTATAGGACGTCTCTGTCTCAAGGACGTCTCTGTCTCAAGGACGTCTCTGTCTCAAGGGCGTCTCTGTCTCAGGGACGTCTCTGTCTCAAGGACGTCTCTGTCTATAGGGCGTCTCTGTCTCAAGGACGTCTCTGTCTCAGGGACGTCTCTGTCACAGGGACGTCTCTGTCTCAGGGACGTCTCTGTCACAGGGACGTCTATGTCTCAAGGACGTCTCTGTCTATAGGACGTCTCTGTCTATAGGACGTCTTCCTGTAATTTAATTTAGTTGATATTTGCGGTAAAGATCTTCAGTGTGATTATATAATTGTTCTTTATGAGGTTCATAAAGATTTTTAAATATTTAAAATGTAATTAGTTTTTTATATTTAATTTTTCATGATACCCAATCAGCGAGAGATAAGTTAGAACAAGAGTGTGATGGGAATAATAATAAAGGTTTAACGTCAATTTCCTCATCCAGGGATGACTTCAGGGAAGTTCCCGGGCGAGGAAATGAACTCTAAACGACTGAATTGTTTGTGTTTACTGCAGCATCAGGCGGCAAGATCTGCATCTGGAAGATTTGTCCCCCCAACCCTTGGTAACCACCACGTTACTCCTGGTAACCACCACGTTAGCCCTGGTAACCACCACGTTACCCCAACCATTGGTAACCACGACGTTACCTCAACCCCTGGTAACAACCACGTTACACTAACCAACACGTTACCTCAACCCCTGGTAACCACTCTATCACCACGTTACCTCAACCCCTGGTAACCACTCTATCACCACGTTACCTCAACCCATGGTAACCACTCTATCACCACGTTACCTCAACCCCTGTTACTACTGTATCACCACGTTACCTCAACCCATGGTAACCACTCTATCACCACGTTACCTCAACCCCTGGTAACCATTCTATCACCACGTTAACTCAACCCATGGTAACCACTCTATCACCACGTTACCTCAACCCCTGTTACTACTGTATCACCACGTTACCTCAACCCATGGTAACCACTCTATCACCACGTTACCTCAACCCCTGGTAACCATTCTATCACCACGTTAACTCAACCCATGGTAACCATTCTATCATCACGTTACCTCAACCCCTGGTAACCACTTTACCAGACGTTACCTCAAGCTATAACTGCTCAGTCCACAACACAACGTCTGATCTCAACACAGCCTCTTTATATAATATCCCGGATTCTATCTCATAGATGTGATTTCAAACCCCAGCGAAGACAAGAGAGTTACAATCGATCAGCTACATTTCTGGAGAATTGATCAAATGAGTTGCTGTGGTTACTCTGGTAGAGTCTTGAAGTTGAACCCCAGAGGTCGTAAACTCAAGTCCACTCAGGATTAAATAAATTATCCAACAATAAGCGTCATGACAAAGAATAGTGAAACTTTGCTCTCGGTATATTGAGTTTAACTTAGCTTAATTATGCTGGTTCAGGAAGTCGTAAAGACTTGTAACACCAGTCTAGTCGCAATTGCATACCTCAATACATAGAGACTGTAAAGGAAAAAAATACAAACCAGGATAGTGTAAATCAAGATATAGAAGTAAACGCTTAACTATAGTGATGTAGAGTTATAACTGTTCATGTTTTATTACAAACACATCATCATAGACAAAGGTATAATTATATTACACAATCAACCTCTTCTCTCTTCAACAGCTGACATCTCTACGTAATATTTCAATAACCAAATTACTAAAAAAGCTAATGTTAACGTCAGTTTCCTCACTTCAAAGCGATGTCAGTGACGGGAGAGCCCAGTATTTGAACCCCGCACATACTGATACTAGTGATATAAACAGAGACATCGGCCACCAATGTTAGCGGGCATGGTTATGTCTTCAATCAGATGTTAGTGTAAGTAGCCTATAGGTTAAACATCGAGACTTGAAGTCATAAGTCGCCAGTTCAAATGACAATGTGATAAAACATAGAGTGCTACTGTCAACTTAAACAACTTTAATACAAATCTTAATCTCTGTTAATACAAATCAACTAAATCAATTAATAAATAAACAAGTTATTACTAATACGTAAATAGCAGAAAAGTAAAACTACAATACGAATAAAACTCAAAACAATAGATAGAAAATAGCAGCAATGCAGAACCAACAGATAGCAAGTGGCTAGCACACTTCGCTCACGATACAGAGGTCTACGATTCTGTTTTCAGCCCCAGCACCTAAAGGAGATTTGATAGAATTCTGCAGAGCATTAGGATATTCAGGGTTTAACGTTGGTTTCCTCATCATAAGAGGTCATCAGAATGTGACCGCTGCCTAGTGTAGTTACTCCAATAAAACAAACAATAGAAATTAAGATTAACAAATAAACATCGCTAGTAATTAGATCTTCAAGAAAACTTTACAATAATTTATAGAAGAGAAAGTTTGTTATACTGACGAATTCACTGAGACACACTGATTATATATTCTTTTAGTGCAAGTAGAGCGCTGTCTTAGAAATATTTAATTAGATATAAATTAAACAGATAAACAAAAATAAGATAAGTTAAATTTGCATATGACAAAAGACGTCACTCAGCATTGACGTTCATACAGCTTTCACAACGACCTACATAACATAGCATACAACAGTTTGAGTGCTACTATTGTCCATGACAGCATCGAGTACCATTGAGACAAATCCTAACTATAATAATAATAACAATAATAATAATAACAACAACAATATAATAATAATAACAACAATATAATAATAATAATAACAACAACAATAATAATAATAACAACAACAATAATAATAACAACAATATAATAATAATAATAACAACAATATAATAATAATAATAACAACAATATAATAATGATAATAACAACAATATAATAATAATAATAACAACAATATAATAATAATAATAACAACAATAATAATAATAACAACAATATAATAATAATAATAACAACAATATAATAATAATAATAACAACAATATAATAATAATAATAACAACAATAATAATAATAACAATATAATATTACACTCATAAACAAATTAAGTCTAATTTCAAAACTGCTGCAACAGTTTATATCAACCAACAGTGCTAACATTTCAAGAAATGAGAAAATTAGAATGAAAAATAGAATGGAAACTGGATGTTCATTTATACGAATCTATCTTAGACATATTCCTACAGAGAATCTTTCCTGTATCGCTCACTGACTTAGTGCTGCATGGTCCAGTGACATAAATATCGAGCACTCAGTAGTGCTCGATGTTGTCATTGATGACTGTAGCACTCTAATTATTGTTATTACAAACCGATCATACCTTTTACTAGATCTTGGTAAGCTATCAAAAAACCAACAAAATAGAATCCTCAGGTTGTTTATCATGGCCTTTGTTAGTATTTAAATTCATTGCCTATAACGAGCTACATAGTTCCAGTCAGTGATACCAGCAAAGCAACGCCACAGTAAATACTACAGCCTGGTCATGTAAGGCTACTAACAATGATAGGAGATAGAAAGTTCTGCTGCCTGCGACTATTTCTAAAAAAATCAACGAACGCAGACAAAATCTCATAAACACAATAAAACATTAATACGAATGAAATTAGAATCTGTTATTTACACAACTCTAACAGAGCAGATTCTGCAGTTCATCTTGATCCCAGCATTAGCCTATCATGTCGACACATACACTACACGTAGATCAGGATCAGCCAATCACGTAGGCACATAAATTATACGTAGATCAGGATCAGCCTATCACGTAGGCACATACATTATACGTAGATCAGGATCAGCCAATCACGTAAGCACATACATTATACGTAGATCAGGATCAGCCAATCATGTCGACACATACATTTTACGTAGATCAGCAGATCAAACATCCACGTAGGCACATACATTATACGTAGATCAGGATCAGCCAATCACGTAGGCACATACATTATATGTAGATCAGCAGATCAAACATTGAATAGTAAAACAGTGCATCATGATTAAGGAGTGCCTATACCTCAGCTCACGATAGTTCTCAATTGCTTCCTTCATTAACACTAGTCATATAATAACTCAGACGTCAGAAGGGTTGGTAAAGATGGTAAAGCTAATCGTCGGTTTCCTCACTTGTAAGCGATGTCAGTGACGGGCAAGCCAAAGATTTGAATCCCGCACATAACAATCCGTGGTCGAGTATCCTACCGACATTGCCACTGGCTCCAGTTAAATATCACCTACACGTTACAGTGTCATACAAAAACTGCTATTAACGATGGCAAATTATCGCAGCTTGCTGAAGGCTGTACTATACTTTACTATACGAGATCAGGTATTCAGGGTAACACTGATCACAGTCAAACACCACGTATATCTTGGGTTTTATAACATTGTCCACGCACGAGTCATAATAACCCAAGCTGGGCTGTGCGGGGTTAAGTGGCGGAGGTTTCAGCAGTCCCTTCAACCCCTGAGTGGTTCGTCCAACAAGAACCCGAGCAAAGAACAGCCAGTTCCTAGCGGAGCTGTCGCTGTTCGTAAGCGCGTACTTGTCGCTATAGTGAGCGTCTTGAGCGAAGTACGCTCCCTGACCATACACTGCGCCATTGGTCGAGCCAGCGATGCGCCAGTCGAAGTTCTCCCGCACTATGGCTCTCACCGCATCCTCGCGGCCCGTCCCGTGAAAGAGCTGCAGCTCCAGATTCCTCGGCTTACTGGTGGCTGCTACCTCAGCATGGAGCTTCTTCATCATATGCAGCTTCTTACTAAGTGAATCAATCAATTAGCATATATGATCAGATAGTAAATAGAATCAATCAGTCAATTAGCATATGTGATCAGATAGTAAATAGAATCCATCAGTCAATTAGCATATGTGATCAGCTAATAAAAGAATCAGTCAAACAATTAGAATTAGTTACTTCGTTCTTCTGATCCTCAGTAACTCTCAAATGATGAGTAGCTAGACCAGTAAAAGCTCTCTCACAAGAGCAGCAGCTAGACCACTCAAATCCCAGTCACGTGACATGACATTATTACTTGTATCATTACACCTAGTACATGTATCACTACCTGGAGTACTTGATATTACTACACCTAGTACATGTATCACTACCTGGAGTACTTGTATCACTACACCTAGTACATGTATCACTACACCTAGAACATGTATCACTACCTGGAGTACTTGTATCACTACACCTAGTACATGTATCACTACACCTAGAACATGTATCACTACCTGGAGTACTTGTATCACTACACCTAGTACATGTATCACTACACCTAGAACATGTATCACTACCTGGAGTACTTGTATCACTACACCTAGTACATGTATCACTACACCTAGAACATGTATCACTACCTGGAGTACTTGTATCACTACACCTAGTACATGTATCACTACCAGGAGTACTTGTATCACTACACCTAGTACATGTATCACTACCTGGAGTACTTGATATCACTACACCTAGTACATGTATCACTACCTGGAGTACTTGATATCACTACCTGGAGTACTTGTGTCACTACACGTAGTACTTGTATCACTACCTGGAGTACTTGTATCACTACCTGGAGAACTTGATATCACTACAAATAGTTCTTGATATCACTACCTGGAGTACTTGTATCACTACACCTAGAACTTGACATCACTACCTGGAGTACCTGATATCACTACCTGGAGTACTTGATATCACTACCTGGAGTACTTGATATCACTACCTGGAGTACTTGATATCACTACCTGGAGTACTTATATCACTACCTGGAGTACTTGATATCACTACATGTAGTACTTGATATCATTACCTGGAGTACTTGTGCCACAGGAAGGTGTTCTGGACTCGCAGGATGTCAGAGACACGCCTGGAGGAGGCGGGGAGGGTCCTGTGGAACTCTGAGGCGACGAGATGATACTCTGCAGTGTCTGGACTGATCGGCACTAGCTCCACCTCCTGGGTGGGGTCAACGGGTGACCACAGCGGGTTAGGGTACTGGTTGAATTCTGGTTCTAGGAGGGGCGGGTTCTTAAGGCTGTCAATCAATCAATCAAAGAGCATTAATCAATCAGTCAATCAATCAAACAGCATTAATCAATAAATCAGTCAAACAGCATTAATCAATCAATCAATCAAACAGCATTAATCAATCAATCAAACAGCGTTAATCAATCATTCAAACTGCATTAATCAATCAATAAATCAATAAATGAATCAATCAAACAAACAGCATTAATCAATCGATCAATAAATCAGTCAATCAATCAATCAATCAGTCAATCAATCAATCAATCAATCAATCAATCAATCAATCAATAAGAATTTAACATCAGGTTCCTCACCATAAGGTAATGTCAGGAAAGTCTCCTGCAGACTCTACACATTGATCATTAACACGCTACCAGGGGACAAATCTAGCTGTCTTTCTCTTGCTGCACTGCCCATAGGTAGGTCCATGGTATTTAGTTCCTCTGCATATTTCTATCGTCTGTTTTCTTCTTTGTATTAACATATTAGATATCATTTCTCACACACTCATGATGCTATCTTCTAGAAAGAACTCAAAATCCCTGAAGAAAGACACTTTTGATGCTTACACTTAGTACAACAAAAGAAAAAAGTTAATATTATATCGGCGCATATCTTTTATATCGGCGCATATCTTTTATATCGGCGCATATCTTTTATATCGGCGCATATCTTTTATATCGGCGCATATCTTTTATATCGGCGCATATCTTTTATATCGGCGCATATCTTTTATATCGGCGCATATCTTTTATATCGGCGCATATCTTTTATATCGGCGCATATCTTTTATATCGGCGCATATCTTTTATATCGGCGCATATCTTTTATATCGGCGCATATCTTTTATATCGGCGCATATCTTTTATATCGGCGCATATCTTTTATATCGGCGCATATCTTTTATATCGGCGCATATCTTTTATATCGGGGCATATCTTTTATATCGGCGCATATCTTTTATATCGGCGCATATCTTTTATATCGGCGCATATCTTTTATATCGGCGCATATCTTTTATATCGGCGCATATCTTTTATATCGGCGCATATCTTTTATATCGGTGCATATCTTTTATATCGGCGCATATCTTTTATATCGGCGCATATCTTTTATATCGGTGCATATCTTACTATTTTTTAAGTCGTACGTCTTCAGGGGAGACGAAGAGTGGTCTGCGACACACGCCCCACAGCATTCCACTCCTCAGAGCTTTCATCGACCCCCCCTCAGCCGTCAGCTCTACTGTCATCTCTCCCAGGTCCTTCTGCTCAAACAAATAGAGCTTCTGTCTGCCGTGCAGCAGCTTTCTCTCTAGCACACACTGCGCAGGCACTTCTGATGACTGCATCAATCAATCAATCAATCTATCAATCAATCAATCAATCAATCAATCTATCAGTCAGTCAATTAATCAATCAATCTATCCATCAATGAATTAAGCTACCAACGTGACAAAAATTGTATGAGAGAAAAACTCAAAGATTGATTAATAAATTGACTGTTATTGACTGATTGATTGATATTTTGATTGATATGATTGATTGAATGCTACACTGATATCGATTGATTGATAGAAAGACTGATTAATATGATTGATTGAATGCTAGACTGATATCGATTGATTGATAGAAACACTGATTGATATGATTGATTGAATGCTAGACTGATATCGATTGATTGATAGAAACACTGATTGATATGATTGATTGAATGCTAGACTGATATCAATTGATTGATAGAAAGACTGATTGATATGATTGATTGAATGCGAGACTGATAACGATTGATTGATAGAAAGACTGATTGATATGATTGATTGAATGCTAAACTGATATCGATTGATTGATTGATATGAGCACCTCTCCAAACAGTCTCCAGGTCTTTGGATGAGTGTTGTCCAGATAGTACCACCTGTACTGCGTCCAGAACCCTCCCCCCAACTCCTCACACCCTCCCACCACCTGTGTGTTCACCCCCCTAGAGGCCGCATAGCTGGGCGTGGCCAGGCGCTTGATTGGCAGAGAGATAGAGCTACAGGGGGCGGGGCTAGAGGAGGCGAAGCTAGAGGGGGCGGGGTTTTGTTTTAACTCGGCGAACATGGTAGAAAAGTGTACAGTGAGCATAGCATGGTTCTCCCCGTTTTTCAACTGAAATACAGTACAATACAACACTGATTAATACAATATAAAGCATTACAACACTGATGATACAATATTTACAGTGCAATACAACACTGATTAATACAATATAGAGTGTACTATAATGCAGTTTAATACAATATAGTGTAATATAAATTAGAGCAATACATTACAGTGTAATACAATACAGTGTATTACAATACAGTGTAATACAATACAGAGTAATACAATACGTGCAAAATATATAGACAGTGTTACATTCAACAGAAAAGAGGGCAGAACACAACTAGAATGCACTCAAACTTTGAGCTAAGAGAAAGAGAGATCCATAGCGGTGCAGTCCGTTAGACAGAGCACAAGATGAAGGCTGAGCTCATTGGATAAGCTGACCTGGAGTGAGCAGGAAGGCACGGCAGGATCAGAGTAGGATTGCTCCAGTCTGACTGACTCACCAGGTGGCAGAGTTGTCAGTCCTGACATCCCCGCCACCCCTGACATGTCCACCTATAGTGGGCAATCAATCAGTCAATCAATCAGTCAATCAATCAGCAAAAATTATAAATCTGTCAATTAAGCATTCAGTACAACAATCACTCGGTCAATCAATCAGTCACTAAAATAATCAATCAGTCAATCAATCAATCAATCAGCTAAACTATCAATCAGTCAAACAATCGTTCAGTACAGCAATCAGTCAGTCAAGCAATCAGTCACTAGACTAATCAATCAGTTAGCCAGTCAATCAATCAATCATTAAAATAATTAATCACTCAGCCAGTCCATCAGCGAGACAGTGTACTAACTAATGGAAGATTAGCTTTCATAGTAAATAGTCATTGTTTAAACAGCGAGACAGTGTATTAACTAATGGAAGATTAGCTTTCATAGTAAATAGTCATTGTTTAAACAGCGAGACAGTGTATTAACTAATGGTAGATTAGCTTTCATAATAAATAGTCATTGTTTAAACAGCAAGACAGTGTATTAACTAATGGTAGATTAGCTTTCATAGTAAATAGGCATTGTTTAAACAGCGAGACTGAGTATTAACTAATGGTAGATTAGCTTTCATAGTAAATAGTCATTGTTTAAACAGCGAGACAGTGTATTAACTAATGTAAGATTAGCTTTCATAGTAAAGAGTCACTGTGCAGAATGTTACAGTAGTTATTTGAGTTATGATTCAGAAATTCCAATGAACTCTTTATTTCATGACGAGTTAAGATATGTAACTAATATTTTCTAACGACTTAAAAAATTAGACTATATTTTATTAAGGTTTGCGCACGAGAGCACTATCTAGAATTACAATGGAATAAAACTAGAATAGCACTAGAACCCTATAGAATAACAATAGTTTAACAATAGAATAAAAGCTGGTAAACCTAATGTTAATGTCAGTTTCCTCACTTGAAAGCGACAGGCAAGCGCAGGTTTTGAAACGCGCACATACTGATCCGCGGTCGAATAACTTACCAACATCGATGTTGGTAAGTTATTCGACCGCGGCTCACAGTATGTGCGGGTAACACTAGACAGCGGATCAGTATGTGATGTCGGTAACACTAGACACTAGAATACCTATGGTATAACTATATAGATTAACAATAGTTTAACAATAAAATAAGAAAACAATAACACTAGAATAACTATTGTATAACAATAGAATAAAACTGTAATAACTATTTTATACCAATACTACAGTATACCAATATTAAGAACAGAATAAGAGAGAACAACAGTAGTGACTCACTTGCCACACATATGGCAGATAAGAGTGTAGATATGGACAGGCAGACACACTGCAGCAACCTCTAACAAATGCCTCACACACTGAACCGTGCTGCATGCTTCAACATCAGATGTCACAATATCCAGAGTGTTTAGTCTTTCACCAGATGTCACCTCTAACATTTGACACTCATTTCACAGTTATTCTCTTAATTAATATAAGTACAATATCCTCGCCAATGAACGTTAATTTTTTTGGTTTTTCGTTATTAAAAGATGTCACCTTAAAAAAATTAACATGATTTAGGTCTTTAGAAAAATTTTGCTACGCTGTCTTCAATCGATTCTATCAAAGTTCAGATTCACTTTTAAATTTTAATTTGTAGTTGAAATTTGAACATCAACTTAACTACTGATATCTAAACACAACTCAGTGATGTATAAACAACTATACGACCAATGTTAAATAAAATAGACTAGGTTAAGACTAGTGAGTTTCAAAGACTATAGAGATGCTTTTTTCACAATGTACTCAATTAAACATTTAAAATTAGCCTTAAATGTCTCAACGCCTCAAACCCAAAGTGAGTTTCAGGGCTGACTGTAAATCATCAGAATATTACAGGGTTCACAATGGACTCCACAGAAGTGACTAATTGAGAATAAAGTAGATGTAATAAAAATCAATTCGACGAATGTTATTGTCTTGCAAAATAATATAGACCATATGGTTGACAAAGCTTGAAATCTCCATGGTTTCTTTGTTGATTCAAAGACATGCATTTATATATTAATAAATTTCTGCAAATTTCATATTAATATATTGCAGTTTAAAGCTTTTGGATGGGAATAGTCTCACACAACACCGATGATCACTACGTCATAATAGAGTCAGTCTTTTATGATACTCAGGTAATAAGAAATAGAGATCACTTCCGAAAACTTTTATTTTTAAAAATTAATTTCTAACACTGCATAAAAATCAATTTCCTAGCATTGTTTTGTATGCTCAATAGCGTAGTGGTTACAGGAGTCAGGTAACATCATGAACTTTTAAACGACAGATCCTGATAGGAACTGAACTAGCGTGGATTCGAGTCTAGGCCGCGCTGATCTGAGAGTAAAATCTCGGACATTCACTGGACTGGTTATACGGAAAATGGGCTAAATTGCCTAACGCTTTAAACATGTGGTATTAAAAAGTGATAGATATAAACATGGTTGATCATTTCACTATATTGCCTGTTATTATTTTAATATTTTAAATTATTAATAAATAAATAAATTTTTATAACACTTGCTAAAAATTAAATTTCATGACAAATCGTAACAATGAATTACACTTTGTAGAGAATTAGTTTCCTAGCAATTAATAAAGAATCGATTCCTAGCACTTAATAAATAGTCCATTCCTAATTATAAAGAATTTTAACCTAATAATTGACAATGTTTGCAATCAACCAAATGATAGGCAAACTTAAGGATTTCCCGTCCAAGAATTTCCCTATTGCTCCTTGAATACAACACATTATTGACAGCAACACTAACAACAAGAACAACAACAACAGTTAGTGTTTCAATTAGTGTCTATGACAAGGTAACATCGAGCATTATTGAGACAAACCCAAGCAAAACAAAAGGATCAAATTCAAAAATTCAGAAAAACTAGTTTGTAATATGGACTGATGTAAAGCAAGTTCGCATGCCTTGTAAACATGTATGCTTGTAAAGCATGCCTGCATTCATTCAGACATGCTTGTCTGCAATACATGATGATGATACGAAAACGTTTTATGCAGTTTGTGATATTATATGAAAATCAAACGAGATAATTTTATAAAGTAATCTTTAAACATAAAGCACATATAGGATACAGGATATAGTCAAATTTATAATATGGCCTGTACTACATAGTCAACATACAGTTCATATAGTTTTTAAACAATATACATGTAAATTACGACGTATTGTACAAAGATACTGTAAAGTTTTACTACATCAAATAACATGTTCTTAATTAGAACAAATAGCATAAAGAACAATTAGAACAAGTAACATATAAAATAATTAGAGTAAGTAACTTGAAATACCAGAACAGAAACCAGAGAACCAGAGCTAAAAATCGAGTTCTGTGCGTTGAACTAGAACTGGAAAAGTAAGCTAATGTAAATATAGCTAATGTTAACTTCAGTTTCCTCACTCGAAAGCGAAATCAGTTAGGGCGAGCCCAGGATTTGAACCCCGTACATACTGATCCGCGGTTGAATATCTTACCGACATAGCCACTGAATCCAGCCAGTGGCGATGTAAACGAAGGAGGTGGAGAAAAACCAAGTCTTATAAAGGCTGTCGCTTTGCCTCTTCTCTTCTCTATCCTGCACTGCACACTTTAGGCCTACTTCTGTAATACCCGCCAATACCAGCGTATATCCACCGCATGCTGTGCATCTGTGTCATGACAATATTCTAATCTATGATTCATAATAAGGTAACAATAAAGAACACAAAGCACTGTAAAGAAGAAGAATATATACAATACTTCCATCATAGAATGACGTCGTTTTTTAAAACTTTGGCTAGCTCATAAAATAATGTTGAAATATAACATAAATATTTTGATAATTTCTGTCCCGCATTGTGTCCGGGACACGGAAGAAATAATAACCCTTAACTGCATGTGTCTCAAGAGATGACTAAACAGGAACTGAGAAAGGCAATATGATACTATAGGGGGATAGATGTCAATAAATAAGTTTACATTGTAGTTAAGCTTATCTAAATAATCATAATTATTGGCTGGAGCCAGTGGTGATGTCGGTAAGATACTCTATGACGGGTCAGTGTGTGCGGGGTTCAAATCTAGGGCTTGTCCGTTACTGACATAGCTTTCGAGTGAGGAAACTGGCGTTAACATTAGCTTTACCTTTTTAAAATTTATCTTCATATTTCCATAGCTCTTAGTCAGCAAGTGGACCTAGACTAAACATTTAAATGTCTTTAACTTGCTTTGATGAAGTTGTATGTTTCTTATTTATAGATTCTGAGACAATACGATAGATCACGTGACTCAATTTATTAAATATACGCCACGCTCTACTACTATTAGCATCCATAGAATAAATTGACACGAAGCAATTAATGTAACATCGAACTATAGTATTCCCAAAGGCACTGTAGTTATTAGCTAATGACTGTAACAATATCAACACTTAACTTTGTTCAGCTTGCAATTTACAAGCCGGGTGTCTCTAAGTTAAACGGACATGCTTTGAATCATGACATCTTCTCATTCAACCTCTGTCACCACATCAGATGCTAGTAGCCGTAGCATAGCTACTCAAGCTGCTAATGCATCAGAGCGAAGAGCTGCAGCTGAGTTGAGAGTTAGGTTAACAAACAGCAGTAATGTATCAAATGATGAACGTACATCTAAAGCGTCAAACCCTATTGTTACTACCGGTAATACTTCTACTGCTCAAACATGTAATTCCTGGACGCAATCACCCAGGTTTCTACCATTCGACGATTCTCCGCCCTTATACCCGCAAGCCCTACCTCAACAATCCGCATTCTACGACCCGAATCTATCTCTGGTAACACCAGCATGCAGAGGTCTCTTAGGCCTACCTGCTGCGTATCCCGCAAATTATTCTAACCTACCAAGTGGTACTTTAGACGGCTTTGATTCTTATTTTAGATTTCCATTAACAATTGCAAGTTCTGCCTCATCGTCAGCTGCTGTGCGGGAGAGCTCGAGCCCAGCAGCTGTTTATAGCTGCACCAATCAGCTGTCTGCGCGCGCTACAGGCCACGCCTTCACTAGCTGTGACTCATCAGCCGCCTGGGCCGAGGGGCTGCATAGGCCTAGCCCGCCAGGCTTAGAGGTTCTAGTTGATAACAGCAGAGCCGCTGTTTCGTCTGAGAGGGTTACTGCAGATATCTCTACGGGAGATGTCGCTACTTCAACGTGCCATCCTCTCACAACAGGCAGTCACTCCAGTTCTAAGAGAGCTGCACGTGCGAAGGCCAGAGCAACACCGAGAGGAATTACTACTTTCAGCTTCGGACGCACCTCTATCAGCAATGTGAGCCCTTTGGGTTACAATGGCTCCCAAATCAGCCACGCTAGCCCTTTCAGCTTTGGATGCTCTCCGACCAGCCATGCTAGCCCTTTCAGCTTCGGGTGCCCTCAGATCAGCCATGCTAGCTCTTTCAGCTTCGGATGCCCTCAGACAAGCTACAGTAACCCTTTCAGCTTCGGATGCCCTCAGACAAGCTATAGTAGCCCTTTCAGCTTCGGATGCCCTCAGACAAGCTATAGTAGCCCTTTCAGCTTCGGATGCTCTCAGACAAGCTATAGTAGCCCTCTCAGCTTCGGATGTCCTCAGACAAGCTATAGTAGCCCTTTCAGCTTCTGGTTCCCTCAGATCAGCGATGTTAGCCATTTGGGCTCCAGTGGCTCCCTTATCAGCCATGTTAATCCTTTCAACTTCGGATGCCCTCAGACGAGCTATAGCCCTTTCCGACCCAGCGACCTTGAGCCCAGTAACGGGGATCCCTTCAGGGTCTCAGCTTCAGAGCAGAGCTGGGATTGCAGAGGACCGGAAGTAAATACTGGAGTAGATACATCACGTGACAGGAAGGTTAGAGATAAACAATACATCACGTGACAAGAAGGTTAGAGATAAACAATACATCTCGTGACAGGAAGGTTAGAGATAAACAATACATCACGTGACAGAAAGGTTAGAGATTAAAAGTACATCACGTGGCAGGATATAAATGTATAGCATTTTGCGAATAGCATTTTGTGAAATGATTAACTCGTTAGTCGATGGTGTGCTCTTTATGGAGCGTGAAAACATCGTGTAAGAATATTTACCTTGGACCTGCCACTTAGCCAGAACACTGGCGAGAGAGAATTGACGTAATGATTGATTGTTTTGTGTTTTAATAAAGCGTAAGCTGGAGACGGAAGGAAGAATCGACCACGAGACCTACTGCACAGTGGCCAAGCAGCGCATCATCCTAAACAACCGGTGAGCCTAGAGAACTCTGTAGCTGACAAAACCGGCGTTAAGATTGACTTAACTAATTATCTTAAATTAAACTACTAAATTACTCTTAAATTTCTGACTAATTTTTAATAATTCTTCTGCAAGGGCCCAGAGGGATATCCAAATATAGACGAGTTATCAGGTTTCCCTGACTGATTTCTTCAATTCTCTGTTGATGTAAATTATGCAGTAATTAATTATTAGTTATTTAGTATTTAATTATTAAGTAATTAATTAATTATTCAACTAACTGATCTAAATAATAATATTAATATTAATATGCTTATACACTTATTAATATGCTTATGTGCATATTACTAAGTTTGACGGATAGACAGACCGATTGCTCAATTAACTTATTTATTATTTAGTAGATGCATTGATCAATTAAATGATTAAACTACAGATTCGTTTAGTGAGATATTGATTGATGGATTGATTGGTTGGCATAGCGGTGTTTACATTGAGAGATTTCCCGCCACCCTCACTCCGTCAATTACTGACGCCACTCCCACTCAACCAATCACTGACACCACGCCCGCTCTGTCAATCACTGACGCCACGCCCACTCAACCAATCACTGACTTCAAGAGACTTATGCTGCCCCGCCCAGCTACACCAGACGGCACTCGTGAGCCGTGGAAAAACCCACAACAGAAAATCCCAGAGCAGCATCATCTTCTTCAGCTGTGGAAAAACCCAAAGCCGCAGCGAGTCCTTCAGCTGTGGAAAATCCCAGAGCAGCTGAAGACTCCTGAGCAGCAGCTGCATCAGCAGTTTCGGGTGAGCCTAGTAGGAGACTAGCGCGTTGTATGAGAGGGGCATGAGGCTATATGAAAGTTTGTTGTGGTGTTTGTTTCTTATTGGTTTGAACTGCTTATTTGGGAACGTCTGAATTGATCTCATTAATTTAGATTGTGTTTTATTTACATAGTTAGTGGTGGATGTTCGTTATTCACTTTTTGGATTTTTTTAAATTAATTTTTTTCATTTGTTGAACTAAAAGTTTAAAATTGCTTGTTAAAACCAATAAACCGTTCTAGATGGAAAGTTATTAAGCAATTAATGCTTTTAAGTTTAGTTGGATAAATTTGAGTCAGATAAGATGCCTGTAAGATGCCTTTCATAGAGTCAATCTCTTCATCGGTGAATCAAGCGTTTGTCAAATCTAGAGAAGTCTTTAAGTAGAAATATGCATATTTGACCGTACATTGGTAAAGCTTCAGATCGAGAATCGAAACAGAGGAATAGAGATAGAACGAGAGAGAAAGAAAGAGAGAGAGAGAGAGAGAGAAACTAGTTAATAAATGTTTAGTTTTGCGTTGTTTTTGTCTAAGCACTTAAGTTATTACGAGATAGAATACTTTCTCAGTGTGACTTCTATGTTAGGCTTTGTTTCTTTATTGGCTTCAACTTATATTAAATGTGTAGTTGCTGAATGAATAAGTTAACGATTATACATGTAGTTGTATAAAATGTTTTTTCTTGAAATGACTTAGAGAGCATTGATCAATTCTACCTTTTCTATAGACGTTGCAGTCTTATCCACAATCAGTGTCCCAACACGAGGAAACAACATCCGGGACTCTACTGAGTACACTACAGGATCAGATAGAGCGAATCCTGCTATCTAGCGAGTTACCGCAGTCAACTGGAGAACAGCTGCAGCTCCTGCAGCTGCTACGGAGCCTGTGTGAGCAGCTGGAGGCGGGGTCAAGTGGGCAGCTTGAGCAGCTTACGTCACTCAGTGCCTCACAGCTGCTGAATGACAGCGAACTGCTGAAACAGCTGCAGCAGTTTGTGCAACTTGTTGTCATCAAGCAACAGCAACAACAGCAGCAGCAGCAACAACAGAAACAACAACAACAACAGCAGCAACAGCAGCAGCAACAACAGCACCAGCAACAGCAGCAACAGCAGCAGCAGCAGCAAAAGCAGCAGAATATAGGAAAATCCAGAGTGGTGCAAGGACAGCCCTCAGAAGAGTTAAAGGAATTTAATTCACCAGTCCTGCAGGCTGACCAATCCTTGCTGCAAGTGGTTGCTCTCTTACAGCTGCAGCTGAACATGTTGCTTAACCACATGTCAATCTCGCAGCAGAGTCAGCAGCCCTCGCTCTGCTCAGAGCAGCTGCTTCCACTCTGCCAAACCTCGCAACAACAGCTGAGCTCTGATAGTCTGCTACTGCTTAGGCAACAAGGGTTGTCGGAGATGTTTTCTAGACAGCTGAGCCTACAGTCTACGCAGCTGTCGCAGCTGTTGTCACAACCGCTCAGCTTGCAGGAGCAGCAGCGCTTGCTGGATTTGCACAGGCAGCTGCTGCAGCAGCAAGAAGAGCAGTTCCAAGAAATGTTTGAGCAGCAGAAGAGACAACGACAGCAGCAGCGCCAGCAGCTGATGAGAGAACAGGAGCAGCTGGACGAGCTGCAGCGTAAGCGAAAGCAACCACGACAACAGCTAGTACAACCACAACAACAACTACTACAACCAGCAGCACAGGAGGAGCCATCACCAGCACAGGAGGTGTCATCACCAGCACAGGAGGTGCCATCATCAGCACAGGAGGAGCCATCACCAGCACAGGAGGTGCCATCATCAGCAATGGAGGAGCCATTACTAGCACAGGAGGTGCCATCATCAGCTGCTGATAGCTGGGCTTCCTGTAGCCAGGCAGCTACTAATAGTTGGGCTTCCTCTATCCAGGCAGCTGCTGATAGCTGGGCTTCCTGTAGCCAGGCAGCTGCTGGTAGCTGGGCTTCCTCAACTGTCTCATCATTGACTGCTGGCAGGAGGATATTAACAGCTAAGCGCAGGGTTAGTGAGTCATCTTGCTAATCATTAAACTGTTTGTAGTGTGTTTAACGTTAAGGTTCATATACATAAGGCCCTTCCTCAGGACGACACGACACACTCGAGATAACGTCATCAAGTCTCTCCTATTGAATTGCCTACTGGCAGGTCCATGGTACGTAGCGCTTCCACTCTTCTCAGTCTTTCTTCCGTTTTCCTCTTCATATCTACATACGAGTGGATCTTATGATGAGGTGGGACACTCATGCCTTCCTCAGATTCGACAAACATATACTGGGCAGGGGCGTCATTCCCTGAGAAAACAGTTAATCCTCTCTACCCTTCAAATAGCGTTACACCTTAATAAACGGACAGCAAGCGGCGGCTGTTCAGCGCCACTCAACATGAGAGAGAATAGCGGCGTTATTTAGTGCTCCTTCCAGCACACGGCTTCACAGATCTAGAATTCTCTTCCTTACACTTTGCGCACCCCCTCATCTTCTCATGATCATCCTTTCCTTCTATATGAACAGTTTCATAGACGGTTGAAGGCTTTTCTCTTTGACCTCTCCTATTCAACCATTGCACAGGAACTGAGACCAACACGTAAACCTTCATTCCACTAGTACCCTTCCTCTGACTGACTTTCCGGAGTTTGGCTTGCACCCTTTTTGCACCCCACACTGTGCTCATCGGATTGGATTGGGTACCATAATGCTCAGTATTGACGACAATAGCACTCTAATTATGTTGTTATTGTTGTTGTTCAAGGTTTAAATGTTTAATTTGATAAAGCTGCAGTCTCGAGACAGAGTCATATTCGCATTCAGAAGGTATCGAAACTCTCTAAAAGATAAACTTGCGTTGATTAAAGGGTTCGAAACACTCGATTTTCAAGCAATTATATTGGAAAAGAAATTGTGTTATATTATTCTAAACATGGGTGTAATGGAAAATTATACAATTTCTTGCTTGAATGGAAGTTTCTAGAAGTATTTTCAGCGGCTTATGAGAAGCCAAATTGAAAAACGCATTTTGTCTAAACTAAGCTCTATATCAGATAAACATGACAGAGAAGTTTATACCTCTTGACATATAAACTACTCCGAAGTCTATAGAATATCATTGAAAGAGAGAGATTACACTAATGCTCATATGTGCAAGTACATAATTTTATTTGACGTGCTGTTTTTGAGAAACAGAGAAATATAAAGAGAAATAAAGAGGGACAACGAGATAGTACAATGAATTATACAAACTTTAAAGCATATGATTTGTTAAGCATTTAAGAATTTCTATCAGGCATATTAATAAATTATTCTGCTACATTGTAAACACTACATATAATTCCGAGGCAGATTTTCCTGTATTTCTAGTTTGATGCTTGTTTGTATGCTCAGCTGCCTCTCTCCGTGTCTCTCTCAGCTCCCACAGCAATCATCATCAGCGACCGGCCGTCCATAACAACCAATTCCATCCGTGCTACCCCCGCATCACACTCCGCTAGGCCTCTCTTTCGCTTTTCTTCTCCTATCCCATCATCTCACAGGTTATCAACTTCCGTCACTTCCTCTGGGGCACTTCTAAACAGTCCTGTAGCTCCAGTTTCAACAGAATTTTGTTTTTTCACGACTGCCCCTTTCCCTTCTCTCACCTGCTCCCCCTCGCCTAACACGACATACTCCCCAACCTTCACAGCTTCACCTGGAAATAATCTAGCTACGTCACACGTGACGTCTCATTTTACATACGCATGTAACTCGCCCATTGCTGAATGCAATCTCGTAACAGCATGTGGACCTCTTATGTCACCAACAATTACACCCACATTTACATCCTCAATTACACCCACATTTACATCTTCAGTTGCACCCACATTTACACCATCAATTACACCCACATTTACACCATCAATTAAACCCACATTTACTTCCACAATTACACCCACAATTACTTCTACAATTACACCCACATTTACTTCCACAATTACACCCACATTTGCACCCACATTTACACACTCAATTACACCCTCAATTACACCCTCAATTACACCCACATTTACACCCTCAATTGCACCTACATTTACACACTCAATTACACCCACAATTACACCATCAATTACACCCACATTTCCACCCACATTTACACAATCAATTATACCCTCAAATACACCAACATTTGCACCCACAATTACAGCCACATTTACATCCAAAGTAACACCCACCACTTGCTTCAATTTCATCAATCAACAATCAGAAGTGTCGCCATGGCCTGGGAGGGAAGGATCATTTTCCTCATCCAGTACACCACTATTCCTTCCAGCTGCATCAACATCTCTACCCCTGACGTCACGTGATGATCAAATCAAGTTCAAGCAAGCTGTCTTTATCGCAGAGTCATTCGTATTTGACTTACCACCGGCTTCAGTTGCGTCATCACCAGGGTTTACTACGTCAACTTCAGGATTTCAATATAGCCTGACAGCCTCATTGAAAAAAAAGCCTGGAGTTGAATCCAACAGTCAGGGTGATAATGGTCAGGGTAATAACAGTCAGGGTAGAAATGCTCAGGATGGTGTTTGTCAGGGAGATAGTAGTCAGGATGGAAATAGTCAGGTTAGGAATAATACCGCTAAGCGGGAGAGTTTAGAGAAGTCAGTACCAGACTTATGTAGTAGAAATTCCAGTGTCAACAACAACAATAACTTGGAAAAAGCGCAGATCAAAAGCGGCTGTTGCCAATTTGATACAACCCTTATAGCACAAGGGTTGATGCAGGCACAAGGGTTGCAGCAGTTACAAGGGATGCAGCAGACACAAGGGTTGCAGCATGCACATGGGTTGCAGCAGGCACAAGGGATGCAGGAGGCACAAGGGTTGCTGCAGGCACAAGGGTTCCAGGAGGCACAAGGGTTGCGGCAGACACAAGGGTTGCAGCAGACGCAAGGGTTGAAGCAGATAGGTCAAGTTGTGGAAAGACGTGAAATTTCTTGTGAAGCAGATGTGCTGTTTGAGAGGCAACTGCCTCTGTGGCTCTACAGGGACTGGCTGAGAGTGCAGCGAGAGAGGCAGTTAAAAGAGCAGCAGCTAAAAGAGCATCAAGAGCAAAGGCATCAACAGCAGCAACAACAAGACGAGCAGCAGCAACAAGAACAACAGCTGCAAATGCAACAATATTTTCAACAAGCAGAACAAAACGAACCAGAAGAAACTCAGGAGCTGAAAGATCAACCGGAGGAGGAAGAAGAAGAACTAGAAGATCGACATAATGAAGAGGACCAAGAACTCAAAACTCAGCATGGCAAAAAGGAAGAGATGGAAGTGAGACATGAAGAAGAGGACCAAGAACTCAAAACTCAACACGAAGAAGAACATGAAGAGATGGAAGAAAGACATGATGAAGAGGATCAAGAACTCGAAACTCAACATAAGAAAGAACAAGAAGAGATGGAAGAGAGACATGAGGAGGAAGATCAAGAACTCAAAACTCAACATGAAGAAGAACAACAAGAGATGAAACAAAGATATGAGGAAGAAGATCAAGAACTCAAAACTCAACAAAAGAAAGAACAACAAGAGATGGAAGAGAGATATGATGAAGAAGATCAAGAACTCAAAACTCAACATGAGAAAGAACAAGAAGAGATGGAAGAAAGACATGAGGAAGAAGATCAAGAACTCAAAACTCAACATGAGAAAGAACAACAAGAGATGGAAGAGAGATATGATGAAGAAGATCAGGAACTCAAAACTCAGCATGAGAAAGAACAAGAAGAGATGGAAGAAAGACATGAGGACGAAGATCAGGAACTCAAAACTCAACAAAAGGAAGAACAACAAGAGCTGGAAGAGAGACAAGATGAAGAAGATCAAGAACTCAAAACTCAACATGAGAAAGAACAAGAAGAGATGGAAGAAAGACATGAGGAAGAAGATCAAGAACTCAAAACTCAACATGAGAAAGAACAAGAAGAGATGGAAGAAAGACATGAGGAAGAAGAACAAGAACTCAAAACTCAACATGAAGAAGAACAACAAGAGATGAAACAAAGATATGAGGAAGAAGATCAAGAACTCAAAACTCAACAAAAGAAAGAACAACAAGAGATGGAAGAGAGATATGATGAAGAAGATCAAGAACTCAAAACTCAACATGAGAAAGAACAAGAAGAGATGGAAGAAAGACAAGAGGAAGAAGATCAAGAACTCAAAACTCAACATGAGAAAGAACAAGAAGAGATGGAAGAAAGACATGAGGAAGAAGATCAAGAACTCAAAACTCAACATGAGAAAGAACAAGAAGAGATGGAAGAAAGACATGAGGAAGAAGATCAAGAACTCAAAACTCAACATAAGAAAGAACAACAAGAGATGGAAGAGAGGCATGATGAAGAAGATCAAGAACTCAAAACACAACATGAGAACGAAAAACTAGAGGTAGAAGGAAAATATAATAAAGAAGAACAAGAGCTCGATACTCGATATGCGAAAGAACAAGAAGAGTTTGAAGAGAGGCACTGTGAAGAAAAACAAGAGCTTAAAAGGCAACTAGATGATGAATATCCAGGTAACGTCAACAATCACAACAACAAAACTGATTGTTCTCTGCGTCAGCTGCCTTTAATACCCAGACCTATGTTGTCGCTTCCTTCAAATCTCAGCCAAACGCTCCCAAACACAAATTCGACAGCTAAGTTTGGTGCCAGTCAAATGAATATGATTTTTTCGGCAGCAGTGTCGTCGTCTTCCGCTCAAAACCAGAATTCTGATTCTGTCTCTTCTGGACTTGTGTCTGGTTCAGCGAGAAAGTCAGTGCATATGCCGACAGCTTACGTCTCCCAGTGGAATAACTCTGGATCTGGTGCTCAGCCACCTGTCACGTCTTTCCAACAAGGTTCGAGTTCTTTCAACAATCGCTCAACTCATTGCAATCAAGCAAATGCGGCTCAATGTGGGATACAGTCCACAGTTACTCGTAATCCGAATCAGATTTCAAATAATCCTGTTGGTCTGTCAGCTGCCAATTCAATTCCTATTTCAAACTCCGTCCCTCAACCCAATTCATCACTGATGAGCTTCAAAGCTGCCTCCTCAAAAGCTTCTTCAATGAATATTGACCAACCTTGTTCATCACTTATGAGCTTCAAAGCTGCTTCCTCAAAAGCTTCTTCAATGAAGATTGATCAGCCAAATCCATCGCTTATGAGCATCAAAGCTGCCTCCTCAAAAGCTTCTTCCATGAAGATAGACCAACCTAATCCATCACTGATGAGCGTCAAAGCTGCCTCCTCAAAAGCTTCTTCCATGAAGATTGATCTGTCATCATCTGGTTTCGATGCTTCTATCTGCAAAGCTGCAGCAGTGTGTTCTAATGCTGGTGGAGTGAACACAGAAATTAAAACTGAAATTAGGGGACAAATATCTGTTGGACCCAGTGCTGGGATAAATTGCCAAAACCCTATGGGATATGGCAACCTGACCTCCAACACATGCTGTAAATCAGTCGAAGGCTCTGAGCAGCAGAACTCAGCAAATATCAACAAAGAAGCGATGAACTCTCAGACAAGTCTTCTACGAATCTCAGCAAGCTGTGACAGCAACAACCGTTGCACGACAATCCAACGTTACGAAGATTGGGATGACTGTCGAAAAGAGACTCTAATTGGCAACAAGAAAGATTTGACTCTTAATGCAGAGTTTCGCGGTGTAGAGGCAGCTGCTGTGCTTGGAGTGAATGAGACAGCTGCTGTGCCTAAAGTGAATGAGGCAGCTGCTGTGCTTGGAGTGAATGAGACAGCTGCTGTGCCGGAAGTGAAAGGGGCAGCTGCTGTGCCTGAAGTGAAAGAGCCAGCTGTGAATGGAGTCAAAAAGGCAACTGTGAATGAAGTCAAAGAGGCAGTTGCTGTGCCTGGAGTGAAAGAGGCAACTGTGAATGGAATAAAAAAGGCAGCCTTACTGCTTGGAGTGAAAGAAGCTGCAGACCCTGGAGTACAAATGGCTTTAGAGTCAGGAGAGAAAGAATCAGCAAAGGCTCTAGTGAACGAGGCACCAGGGTTAGAAGAAAAAGAGTCAGAAGCAAAATTCAGTGTGAATGAGGCAGCAATTAAATTTGAAGTAAAACATGCAGCAAAGTCAATAGTGATAGAGGCGCAAGCACAGTCTTTAGTGAAAGAAATAGCAACAGTGTCTGGAGTGAAAGAGAGGGACGGGGCGGAATTGAAGAAGGATATAGAGCAAGGCATCAGATCGGCAAAGGAGCTTGGAATAAATGAGGCAGCAGAACATGAAGTAGAGAAGGCAGCAGAAAATGAAGTAAATGAGGCAGCAGAACATGGAGTAAGGAAGGCAGCAGAACATGAAGTAAAGAAGGCAGCAGAACATGGAGTAAAGAAGGCAGCAGAACATGAAGTAAATGAGGCAGCAGAACATGGAGTAGTAAAGAAGGCAGCAGAACATGAAGTAAATGAGGCAGCAGAACATGATGTAAAGAAGGCAGCAGAACATGAAGTAAAGAAGGCAGCAGAACATGAAGTAAAAGAGGCAGCATTAGTTGAGTCTTATGACGTTAGTTCTGCTAATGAGGAATAGGAGATCAATCAATCAATCAATAAGAATTTAACGTCGGGTTCCTCGCCATAAGGCAATGTCAGGGACGTCGAACAGCTTGTGGGAGACGATACATGTAATTAATAAACATTTTTGATAAAACAACGTTAATGACTAATCGTGTGAAGCATTACATTCATACTGACATACCGACACCAACACAAACACACACACAGACGCATACAAACACGCACCTACAAGAGCACAAAGACACAGCTATTTAGAATCGAATAGCATTCGTACATGTAATTAAATTAAAAGTAAAATATCTGACTAAAACCAGCTAACATATCGCATCGATATACAGCGAGAGATGCAGTCTGAGCTAAAGTAATGAACTAAGCTATATTAGCTATTGTGAATCTCCAACTAATGATATTTACTGTGTCATTAAGAATAAGCGCTATTCAACACCGCCTATGAAATAAATGACAATTTGCAAATTCTTGCCTTTCCCCGTGTTTAGTTGGCTACTTTAGAACAAAAGCTGTCAAGTAATAGGCCTACTTAGATAACAATTTTGACGACGTATTTATAACAATTTCTCTACAAATTGATTTCTATATCTCAGACTGGTTCAGCCTTATAATGAACACCCGATCTGCCACATACGTGTATAACTGATATAAAGAGTTTTGTCTGTAACATATTATTAATATAAATAATTTATAACTAATATTATTAATAATACAATAATATATATATATATATATATATACTATATATATATATATATATATATATATATATACTATATATATATATATATATATATATATTATATATACTGTATATATTATATATATATACTTATCTATATATATACTAAATATATATATTATATATATATATAGTACTGTCTATATATATATATAATATATATATATATATACTGTATATATATATCTATATATTATATATACTCTATATATACTATATATATATATATATATATATATATATATGTAACTATTTAGACCACACTGGTCTAGCTAATTACATAAAGGCCTGTAACCGTTAGTCATTTTATAGCTATCATAGACAAGTAAACAACAATGATAACAGTGCAGCACAACAGTACTACTTAGAGTGCTACTGTCGTCAATGACAACATCGAGCACTAAAAATGTAAACCTTGAGCTACAGTTTTACTGCTAGAATTTAATCTTAGGCTTATTTGTCATTAATGGGTGAAAGTTTAGGCCTATTTGTCATTAATGGGTGAAAGTTTAGGCCTATTTGTCATTAATGGGTGAAAGTTTAGGCCTGTTTGAGACATCTAGGCGATGCTACTGAATATATGTTTTGAAAAGCTTTACTTTTCAAATATTGTACTTACATATATACATTATTATGTTTCGAAGAAATTCAACGGAAGCCAAGGCTTGAAGTGTGTAATCCGCAAACACTTAGGGGAAGCCCGAGGTATGAAGAAAAGAGGTGTGGTTTAGAGATGTGCTTAATAAATGACATCACCATGGTAACGAGGCGCATCATGAGAGCACGGGGTGGGGCAGGTGAAAACTGCTGCAGCTACAAGCAGCTATAGCTCGAGCAGCAGCAGCTGTAGCTCAGGCAGCAGCAGCTGTAGCTCAAGCAGCTATAGCTCAAGCAGATATAGCTCAAGCAGATATAGCTCAAGCAGATATAGCGCAAGCAGCAGCTGCTGTAGCTCAAGCACCTGCTTGTAGCTACAGCAGCTGTAGCTCAAGCAGCTAGCGGCTGCTGCCTGAGCTACATATCTACTCCTGCTGCTTGAGCTGCAGCTGCTGCTTGAGATACTGCAACTGCTTGAGATTCTGCAGCTGTTTGAGATACTGCAGCTGCTTGAGCTACAGCTGCGTGAGATACTGCAGCTGTTTGAGATACTGCAATTGCGTGAGATATTGCAGCTGTTTGAGATACTGCAGCTGCTTGAGATACTGCTGAGAGAGAGAGAGAGAGAGAGAGAGAGTGAGAGAGAGTGAGAGAGAGGAAGAGAAAGAGAGACAGATTGAGAGCGAAATGGAAAGAGTGAGAGAAAGAGCTTTTGATTTTCACTAGAAGAAAATGCTGTGCCATTTTCTTTTTACTACAATATCATATTATTGAAGCCATTTTATGAACAATAGGGCCTATATCAGTTTTGATAGGATGAGGTAGAGAGTAGAATATAAAATCAGTCAAAGTCTCTTTGAGTTCTCTGATGTAACTGATGAGGTGGGCCTAGTACAGCAGCAACAGCATTCTGCTGACCCTTGGTGAGTCTCGGGCTTCCTCTCAGATTCTCTTTGCTTTTCTAAGCTAAGTCTGTTGGGCTGCTGACTTGAATTATATTTTACCAATTTAGAACCTGTAAGAGAGAGAGAGAGAGAGAGAGAGAGAGAGAGAGAGAGAGAGAGAGAGAGGGGAGAGAGAGAGAGAGAGAGAGAGAGAGAGAGAGAGAGAGAGAGAGAAAGAAAGAGGGAAAAGAGGGTGAGAGAGATAGAGAGAGAGAGAGGAGATAGAGAGAGAGAGAAGGAGAGAGAGAGAGAGATAGAGAGAGGAGATAGAGAGAGATAGATTAGATAGATAGATAGATAGATAGATAGATAGATAGATAGATAGATAGATAGATAGATAGATAGATAGATAGATAGATAGATAGATAGATAGATAGATAGATAGATAGATAGATAGATAGATAGATAGATAGATAGATAGATAGATAGATAGATAGATAGATAGATAGATAGATAGATAGATAGATAGATAGATAGATAGATAGATAGATAGATAGATAGATAGATAGATAGATAGATAGATAGATAGATAGATAGATAGATAGATAGATAGATAGATAGATAGATAGATAGATAGATAGATAGATAGATAGATAGATAGATAGATAGATAGATAGATAGATAGATAGATAGATAGATAGATAGATAGATAGATAGATAGATAGATAGATAGATAGATAGATAGATAGATAGATACGATAGATACGATAGATACGATAGATACGATAGATACGATAGATACGATAGATACGATAGATACGATAGATAGATAGATAGATAGATAGATAGATAGATAGATAGATAGATAGATAGATAGATAGATAGATAGATAGATAGATAGATAGATAGATAGATAGATAGATTAGATAGATAGATAGATAGATAGATAGATAGATAGATAGATAGATAGATAGATAGATAGATAGATAGATAGATAGATAGATAGATAGATAGATAGATAGATAGATAGATAGATAGATAGATAATAGACAGACAGACAGATAGATAAGATAGATAGATAGATAGATAGATAGATAGATAGATAGATAGATAGATAGATAGATAGATAGATAGATAGATAGATAGATAGATAGATAGATAGATAGATAGATAGATAGATAGATAGATAGATAGATAGATAGATAGAGCACAGAGCGTCAGCAACACGAGAAACGACTCGTTAAGGCAGCGGTATGAACTTCATTTACAACAACGGGATAAATACAAAGCCACAGCAGCACGGAATGTGCGCTGTTAGAGCAGCAAACAAGAATTTTACAATGAGCGTATGGCGTCAGCAACACAGGAAAGTATTCGTTACAGCAGCAGTATGAACTTCATTCACAACATCGGATACATACAGAGCGATAGCAGCTGGGAATGCGAGCTGTTGAAGCAGCAAACTGAAAAGTTACAATGAAAACATGGTGTTAGCGACGCTGGAACTGATTCATTGAAACGGCGGTAAAAAAACTTTGCTCACAATTCATCTCCTCTGCACTATTCGAAGGATAGGCCAACGGCATCAGGTAAAACAAAAAAATAGTTGACTGCAGCGCAAATCTTGCCCAAATATAACAGAGGACTACATTTCAGTAAAATCAATCTTCTATGAAGAGACATAGCAAAAGACATAGCAACATATAAACTGTAGTTTATTCTAAAATAACAAGCAAATAGTTGAAAAGTAAATTCTAGGTAAGCAAAGTTCTCGTAAACAATAAATTCAAGCAGATAATAAAAGGTAGTACAAATTTTTTAAATAAAAAAAGTATATTTTATTAATCAGTATGTAGTATTTAATATTAATTGTTATGAATTTAGTACGCACCTTGTGTTAAGCTATAGCAGTAGGATCAACGCATGATCAAGCCAGATATTTATCCGTATAGGAGTACTATTGTTGGCAGATCCTATCAGTCGGCCGAATTTCTGAGTTGATTCAAAGAATCTTGACTAGATTCGGGTCAGCATTACATTACAAATTAGTCAATAATCGAGTAATGTCTACGCTTGAATTTAGATAGAAATACAGGATTTGAAGCGGATCAATTAAAAAATTAAATAATATTAAAGTAATACTAGAATGATGTGACGATAATGTTATATCACAAATATAACTAATAAATCACTGTTAAAATAATATCATTATTAAAGTTTTTAATGGCAGAGAGGGATATTGTTGTTTAGATGTGAAGACTTCTTTATAAGATAAGGAAATTTCTAGTGTAAATTTTTGTCCTAAAAAACAAAAAACAAACCTATAAAATATAGAGATATAAGATACAAAGAAACCACAATCTCGTGCTGGGTTAATGGCTTAGTATATGATGTATGCATAGTTGTTATTTAGTTATTATGTATAAAAATAATTCTACCAATAATGGATGCTTTAATAGCTCAGGGGTAACGTCATGATATTTTGGATCGGATTGGCATATCGGCAAATCTTGGGATGGGCTGGTCTCTTGTGGGTCGGACCCCAGCTGCGCTCATCAGAGAGTACAGTCTTGATCATTTCCCGGACTGGTTATACGGAAAATGGTCTAGGTTGCTTAACAAATTAAACATGTGATATTGAGGGTGGTGGGAATCAACAAACATGATCGTTTTACTGTATTGCAACTTTATGTTAAGGATTAATAATACTCTTTATCCAATATAGTATATACTTAGCGACTGCAAAACTGTAATTAACTTTTGTGATAAAAAAAGCACTGAAGCTAGCCAAGAAGTGGAGCAAAACATTATGTAACAGCTATCACTAACTCTTGATCGGTTGGACTTATTCAAGAATGAGGAAAACCTGCTTGGTGTTTACTAAAAGGAATTCCACAATCTGACATGAACAACTCGGGCTTATATCATTGAGTCTAGGCATTTCCACTTCCTTGTTTTGGTTCACTGAAGGAGAATCAAATATTCACTATATTTGCCATTGAAGTATTATATGGTATAGCTTACTACATATGACTGTTTTGATTGGTGAGCAGATCGTAGAGATAGGCCAACAGTCGACAAAATGGAAAATAGTCAAAACTTAATTTACTGTTAAATTAAGTTCTTCTCAAATTGCCTATGCTAATATTATTGCTTTTTGCATAATGTGTTACTCTAGTTGTATTTCGATTGCATATATTGAGTACTTTAAAACTAAAAAAGCACATTTTGTGACATAATATTATATTTTCTGATCTAAAAAGTAAAAAAACTGTTAAATAAAAAATTGGTTAATAGGTAAAATTATCTACTGGTCTGTACATGTGATTGTTATCAGTTGCCAGATTTTTACAAGACTCCAACTCATGGGTAAAAATATAGTATATCCTAATTTGCGACTACCAGATGGTAAATATCTCTAATCTGTCTATTACATTACGTAATAGACAGTTGCAACGAAAACTGGAGTCGGCTAGGAGTACCAAGGTTAGCTATGTTTACAAGAAGAGCGCAGTAATTTCTTTCAGAAGACTTAGTGATATATTTCTTCGTTCCTGGATATGAACTATTTAAACGACCACGAGTACCTAAAAATAGGCGAATCCAGTGAACAACCATTGTTTTTTTTACGTTCTTACTGGGTGCAGTGATAGACAGTTGTTCAATCTCGATTAAAATATATTAGGAGCGTTCGTATGCGTGGTTTTATATGAACTTGTTTTGTCAGTATCTCTACGCATGCGGTTAAACCAATTTGTATCTTTATTGCTTAATAGGGATAGTCCACAGGCTGTAAATAATGTGCTTTTATCTTCAATTTATATCGTTCTATTGAAACATTATAAAGGCCTATTTTGCTTTCGTGAGTAACTATTGTGATTTAAAAAGAGAACTTTACCCTGTGTTGTGCTAGGATGTGGTTGAACCACTACAGAATGGGGCGCGTAAGAGGCAACTAAGGCAGGAACTGAGGAAGGCAGCGGAAAACCACAACATAAGCTATAGGCTACATAAGTTATGGATAAGGCATTGATTTTGTGAAGGGATTAACTTGTTGATGTAAGGAGTGCTCTTACGGAGTGAGAATGCAGAGTTTGAATATGAATATGTACCTTGAATCTGCCGTTTGGGCATTGCACTGAAGAGAGGGAACTTTAGTCGTTATTCATTAATTATGTATTGAATGCGCGTAATAATTATACTTTTACGGATTGTTAATATTGCTAGATTTACATTTATATTGTACATTTTGTCAAGTAGCTTACGGTGGCGTCAGTAGCAAAAGCCTACGAATGGAAGAATCCTGTCATGGGTTTAACTCCGGCAAAAGTTAATCGGATTTGGAACTTGTTATAGTTTTGTGAAGATTGTGTTTTGAAGATTTTCGAGAAAGCTGGTACATCACTATATCATAGTTTAGAACGACGTGCTTTTGTAAACATAGTGCTTTTGTAGAGTTTAGTAGAGTGCATTATGTACTGATTATCGCAGAAGTAATTTATACTTTAGCTTAAATTTTTAAATCCATCATTATTTTTAATTGATGTCTTTAAAAATTTTATGTAGTCTGAGGGGTGTAGTGATAAGGTATGACAAACTAATTCGCAATTCTTATGAAAAGTCATATTATCTGTACATTAAGGGGTATTATCTATATGTGACAGTCCTTTGCATACATTCAGGAAGCCTTCTTGCCTAACCTTCAACCAACCTCTAACTTCATTAACCTACAGCTAACCTTTAACTTCGTCATCCTTCAACTAACCTTTAGCTTTGTTAATCTTCAGCCGACCTTTAGCTTTGATAACCTTCAGCCAACCTTAAACTTGGTTAACCTTCAATCGACTTCTAGCTCTGTTGACCTTAAATAACCTCTAAGCTTCGTAACCTCTAAGTTTCCTTTATTTAAGAAGACATCCAATCTTTGTTAATCACCTTCAGACAAGCTCAAGAGTATTATCAGAAGTCACATTTAGTTGATAGTTTATCATTACCATTTTATGGATTTTAGAAGAGTATATAAACAAAGGAGTTAAATCAACAAATAGGTAGATCGGTCGACAGTTCAGAATAAACCTTAGTTTCTAAACGTTAACATTAGGGACTGCAACTTTAATAAGGCAAGTCGAAATTAATTAATTAGCCTTAGTTAATGTTTAAGGACTTTCGTTCTAATTTACGTTCTGCTTTCGGTTAAAATAACGTTTCTGTAGTGATATATAAAGTGTTCATGGAAAAGTATTGAAACTCGCTAATAACTGTTGTTTAAATTTCGTTCAAGTTAATAAATTACATTAAAATTAGACACTCAATAGTTCCTCTCGGTTGGCTATTTAGTTAGATCACGAATTAGTATCATAACCTTCTTCTTCCCAAAAAGAGGCAAATAGCCTCCGATCCCAAAGATTCGATCCCCGGAAAGGTAAATAAACAAATATAACAACACCGTACCACTACATTATTGAATTTCAATTACTGCTAAATGCTAAATATTTTGTCTCCATCTAAACGGTCAGGTCAGTTCCTTTAAGCTGCCACTCATTTCACTGGAGTGTCCTGTGATACTACATAGTCTACATCATAAACGTTTGATATAATTCAGCGGAGGAATATTTTAGTCGTCTAGACATGGCGACGCTAAAGGGAAGCCCAGAAGCAGCGGCAGCATCAGCAGCAGCTGGGGGTGGTTGTCTACAAGAAGATCGATACTGGCTCGTGCTGGTCGCTAACATTCCTGCGCCCTCTGGTCGTGTAATCATGTAATTACGTGTAAGATAGGTTGTAATTCTGTCAGATATAGTTTTGTAATTGAGGTCGTTATTTCAGATAAGGTGTAATGACTAGCAATTATTTTCCTGATTAATAATTATGTATAATTATGTATAATGTAATTATGATCCTGAGGTGAATTGAATCCTCGTGGGTTCGAATTACAGCCGCGCTGATCTGAGAGTAAAATCTCGGACATTCACTGGACTGGCTATACGGAAAATGGTTTAAATTGCCTAATGGATATAACATGTGGTATTAAAAAGTGATAGATATCAACATAGTTGATCGTTTCACTATAATGCGTGTTTACTTTCTACTTCATTTTATTGCCTGACTTGCATTAAGATGGAGTATTTGTATAGTATATGTCATATGTCAGAGGGATTTAAATACAATACGCAGGTTGGGAGTTTTGTAAAGGAGCAATTACAGGTTTGCATTGGTACGCCGCGGCATATATCCTTTCTATAGTAAATACATTAGCATCGCGTTCATACACATTATAGTGAAATGTTCAAATACTTTGATATCTAGCACTCTTAATACCACATGTCTAAACCGTTAGGCAATTTAGACCATTTTTCGGATAACCAGTCCAGTGAATGTCCTCGATTTTTCTCTCAAATCAGCGCTGTTGAGATTCGAACCCACGAGGTTTCAGTTCACCTCAGGATATAGTGTACTGTGTGTACACATAATGCACACAATGAACAATGTATGTACAGCAAGGGCAATACTGTACTGTATGTCATGTACACATCAAACAGGCAACAAGAACAAAGAACAAAGTAAGAAACAAACAAAGTAAAACAGAGTAAGTAGTGAGAACAAAGTACGAAGCTTTGACAGAGGGCTGCACTAGAGGACTTAGGTTTAATAGTGTTTGTTAACAGCTTTATACTGTTTGTTCTGTAAACATAATGTTATCCATGCTCAATAATTATGTTCTAAATTAACTGTAATCTTAAAAACAACTTAATCTTACTTAAAATTAGATGCTTAGACACTTAGATGCGTAACCTTTGATAGCTATATTTATTATATATGTGTAGCAAATACTTCGATGTATTGTTCCATTAGACAGTAGGCACGTTTTGTTGGACTGTATTTAGTTGATATAGCTGAAGATACGCAAGTCATTAGTGAGACATTTAAGACAAAGTAGAGAGACATTGACAGTATTTGATCAGAGCTACAGAAAGATGACAGCTAATTGTGTGGGAGCCATCGCTTGCATTACTAGAATTGAATCATTCAGTGCGGCTCACAGGCTACATAGGTACTACATACATACACACATATACACATACACATACACATACACATACACACACACACACACACATATATATATATATATATATATATATATATATACACCCACATACACTCACAGGCACATATACACATACACACACATAAACATATACACAAATATACACACATACACATATATACACACATACACACAGCACACGTACTCAGACACACACACATACATGTACACACACATACCACACAAACACACTTTCATACCACACACACACCGCACCCATACACAACACACACACACCCACACACAAACACACACACACACATACACATACACGCACTCACACATACACACACACATACACACACAGATATTGTTTTTCTATCTACAGTGCTCATGCATAATCTGTTTTCTGTGCTTAGTACTGTAGGAACTGTATTAGACCATTAGTTGACAGCGAGTGATTTAAAAGTGCCATCAAGTAATGATGCACCGCTATAGTAGCTGTATATCTATGCTAATGGTAGAGTATCGAGCAATTCACGCTGCTTAGCTGTAGCATAAAGCCGACACGTGGTGATTAGATGGTGAAGATCGGTTAACTTGTAGCAGCGGCAGACCTCCAGCGAATGTAAAAGAGATTCGCATGATCACGACGTAAAGCAGGCTAGTGTATTTTTTGTAGTTCCAAGTACTCACATGTTACGCTTATTTTAAAGTCATTGCATTGGCTAAAGGTTAGAGAGTGTATCATTTACAAGACAGTTCGTTGACCTTTAGCCTAAGTCCATCACCATCCCTGGACAAACTTGTATGTCTTACTTGATTAAAGTTACGCAGCCTGCTGTTACTCGGTCTTCTAAATTAATTACTCTTGTGAGACCTAGCTTACCTTCACGTTCTAAGCTATCTAATCGTTCTTTCCAGCATGCTGCACCGCAGATCTGGAATTCTCTTCCATCCGATCTTCGGAAATCTTCAATTGAATCATATCGGCTTTTGCTTTCCTATGAGCAATTCCATAGGCAGTTGAAGACCTATCTCTTCCATCTCTCTTTTTCATCCAGTGTCCATGAGCAGCGACCTGCGCCTAAACCTCCTTTGCTTTACTTCCCTTTACCTTGGACTAATTTTCTGGATTTCAGAATTTGCACAATACTTTTAAACGTCTTTTTGCTCGCCGACTTAATTTTGTCTCAATGATGTCATTGTGCTCGATGCTGTCATTGATGACAGTTGCACTGTAATTGTCGTAATGTTATGTAATGAACCGAACATGTTCTTTGCATATTATATTCTTCTATTCACCATTATTTATATGGCAGATACAAATAACAAACAGAACGAAACTAAACGTAAAAGTAAAAGAAATTAACGAATATAGTTATAATATAGTTCGTTGAAGCAGATGTGGTAACATATTGTGAACCATACAATAAACAGTTCAACGCGTGCTAATTCAAATCACATGTAGATTCAGTGTTTAATATTTTTCAAAGAAGATCAACATATGAAATATAATGGTAGCAATAATTTTTAGTTATTTAATTGTAGTTGTTTACAATTATTCAAATATTTCTTGGATAGCATTTATTAATTATGAAATCATTTCAAGCCCAACATTTATAGATTATGACCAAATTTCATTCGAAACTCCTTTTTCAATGTTACTTAATCAATGAAAATTATTATTACCTATCATTTGTTATTTACCGATTTAAAAGTAATTATTTGTTTATAAAGAAGTGTTGTGCTCGGATGTGGTTGGACCACTGCAGGAATAGGGCAACCGCAAACAATCTGCTGCGTGTACGTAAGAGGCGACTAAGGCAGTAGCTGTGGATTGCAAGAGGGACCCACCTCACCATGAAATATTTTCCCCCAGGATTTAATGGTAATTAATCCATCAAATTGAAGAAGGCAACGGGAAACCACCACCTCAGAAGCCAGCCATACTTTTCCCAAGCTATAGACTACATAGGGTATGGATAAGGCATAGACTTTATGAAGGGATTAACTTGTTGATCTAAGGAGTGCTCTTATGAAGCGAGAAAACAGACTTTGAGTATGAATATGTACCTTGAACCTGCCACTTGGCAGTGCATTGAAGAAGAAGAACGAGGTGTTTTATGTTGCTATTTGTTACTTATATTTGCGTATGACAGCCCATCGCTCTCTGCAGCAGACAACGCCGCTCTGTATGGAAAGTGTAACCATGTGAATGGACATGGGCATAATTATAAAGGTATAGTGGAGACCATTCTAGTAGCTAGATATGATCTCTCTCTCTCTGTCTAAATCTCTCTTTCTCTATCTCTCTAACTCTCTCTCTATCTCTCTCTCTCTCTCTCTCTCTCTCTCTCTCTCTAACTCCTCACTGTCTCCCCCTCTCTATAACTATCTCCCTCTCTCGATCTATTCATCATTTCTCTTTCTTTCTCTCCCTCTCCTTATCTCTCTTTCTCTCTCTCTCTCTCTCATTATTACACCAGGACTCTTGCTTTAATTTCACTCATATTCTTTCTCTTTCTGTTTCTATCTCCATAGCTTCCTAAGTATACATAGCTACCTCATTTTGCAACTATATCCCAGTCGTTATATGCTTAATCACTATTTGTTAGATTGGCCTTTGTTATTTCCAGAACCGTTTAGACTGTAACTTTACATAAATTGATAGTTCAGGTAATAAATGCCTATGTACCTATCTCGTGTTCTTAAAGTACGACAAGTGTACACTCAGTTCAGTTGTATTCAGTTGACGTCCCTGACAATGACTTGTGGAGAGGAACCGGCCTTTAAATTCATATTGATTGATTGATTGATTGACTCAAGGTACGAGAATCTGAAGACAAATTGAAGCATTTCACGACCAGGTTAAATAGCAAACTGAGCAACTGACCTACAGGCAAAAGAGTGGAACTAATTAAAGGTCTAAAATTGAACTGAATAAATCAATCAATAAATCAATCAATATGAATTTAAAGTCTGGTTCCTCGCCACATGGCAAAGTCAGGGACGTCTCTTGCAGAATCTACACAAACAGGCGCCAAGGCACCTGTATGCTTGAAATAAATTAAGATTCTAATTGGAGTCGAATTAGTTTAACAAATGCTGCTATCAATGCAATTAATATAGGACCTTATCTAGCTGCTTTCATTTTACTTTATTAAATTATAAAATAAATTAATGTTACTATGATTTAGTTATGGTTGTTATTATTTTTATTTCAGTTGAAGTAACTCTCAAGGGACAGGTACGTAATGTTAACTATTACGTGCACAAGCAGAGGCCTAGTTTAACGTCAGTTTCCTGACTAGAGAGCTTATCAGTGATGGGAGAGCCCAGGATTTGAACCAGGCTCTCACTTATCCGTGGTCTGACAACTTACCGATACGTTACAGGCTGCGCTTAATCTCTCTCTCTCTCTCTCTCTCTCTCTCTCTCTCTCTTCTAATACTACAACGGTGCTAGCTCATTCTAGGGTCTCCAGTGTGTTGTATGATGAACGTACAATACATCATTACATCCATAAGCAAGATGAGAGAAAAAGGCTGTTGGAGTAGCAAACTAAACTAAACCATTAAACTATTTTGTTAAATAAGAGACTTTACCTGAGTAATTAAGTCATAAAAATGGAAAATTACACAAGAAATGGAAGTTCACTGTTTCTTGACCTTGAGGGCATAGACTAGAAAAAAGAAAAGTTTCTACTTATATTGTTCGCAAGGTGAAGAACCCATTTAAGCAATTTATCTTTGTTACATCTATTAAAAGATTCTAGGATTTTGTTCGGATGCCTATTCTTATAGAGCTTGATGTTAAGCATGTTGTAACATTTGTGACAGTCTAACACAATTCTGTGTACACAATTTAATAGGTCACATAATTACAGAAATAAAGTGCGGTAAAACAAGTGGACTTTGATTCTGAGAATTGAGACCAGTGCCTATAAACTGGTCTAGATTTAAGCAACTGAAGAGAAGCCGTGTTTTAAGCGATGTTTTAATGTTGTAACCCATGTTTCAATGTTCTAAGCGATAATTCAAGATTTTAAGCGATGTTTTAATGTTTTAAGCCATGCCTTAATGTTTTAATCCATATTTCAATGCTTTAAGCAATGTTATAAAGTTCCAAGCCATGTTTTAATGCTTTAATGTAATGTGATGTATTGTAATGTAATGTAATGTAATGTAATGTAATGTAATGGAAAGTAATGTAATGTACATTAACATGTATTATGTGACTGTAGATAGATCCAGTGAGCGGTATGGTAGTTAATATATCTGATCTCAAGAACTACATGCAAGTAAGTGATAGTAGCTAAATCAATCAATCAATCAAACGATCGATCGATCGATCGATCAATCAATCAATCGATTGATCAATCAATCAATCGATTGATCAATCAATCAATCAATCAATCAATAACTAAAATAATGTCTTTGTAGTATCTCAATGATGTCTTGATTGAATGCATGATTATTGTTTCTAATCAGCCATTGTTTTCCTCAGCCAACAGTGTAGAGGACATTTATGTTACACTTATGTTAGAAGCCTTAAGAATGGAGAGGATTAGCTGGACTCAAAAGATAACAAATGAGGAAGTCCTGGAGAGAGTTGGCACAGATAGACAGTTGATAAATGTATTAAGAAAATGGAAGGAGAGGTGGATAGGACACATTCTAAGGGTAGAAGGTCTATTAAAAGAGGTCATAGAAGGTAGAATGGAAGGAAAAAGAGGCAGGGGCAGGCCGAGATTAGGTATGTTAGATGATTTAAAGACCCGCTCATATGTGGAAATGAAGAGGAAGGCGGAAGATAGAGAAGAGTGGAGGCGTTATGTACCATGGACCTGCCAGTAGGCAGTGCACTAAGAGAGAGAGAGAGAGATGTTAAAAGCAAGTGTGTCAAATGCTTTGTGTACTTGCGTGCTTGTGTTTATGGGCAAAACGCTGTGTGGGACTCCATGAGCAAGTGTGTATACATGTATGTGTATGCGTGTATGTCAATGTATGCGTGTGTGCGTGTGTGTTAATGTCAAATTATATGCATACATGTATCTATTTCTGACATGTGTATTTGATTACGTCTGACGTGCGTATATGTGTACGATTGTGTGTAAGCCTGTGCGTACGCCTGTGTGCGTGTGTGTGTATATGTTTATGACTGCATGTGTAAGCCTATATGTGTGTATATGTGTATATGTGTAAGCCTGTGTGATTGCATGTATACATGTCAGCCTATGTGTGTGTTTGTGTGTATACTTGTAAGCCTGTGTGTTTACATGAATGTATATGTGTCATCCTATGTGTGTGTGTGTGTATATATGTTAGCCTCTATGTGTGTGTCTGTGTATATGTGTAAGCCTATGTGTGTACGTGTGTATATGTGTAATCCTATGTGTGTATGCATGTGTGTATAGACGGCTATACTTGAGCCACTGGATCACAAGAATCTCGACCTGGACGTCGAGTATTTTAAATCTCATCCCAGGTATGACGTCACCACTATGAGCTAACTTAATGTCATGACGTCAGAACTATGAGCTAGATTAGTGTCATGACGTCATCACTATGAGCTAACTCAAGGTCATGACGTCACCACTATTAGCTGACTTAATGTCATGACGTCATCACTCTGTGTTAACTTAATGCCATGACGTCACCACTATCAACCAACTTATTGTCATGACGTCATCACTATGGGCCAATATAATATCATGAGATATACCAATGAGCTGATTTAATTCTTTCATTTTCCTCTCTTCCTTGTTTCAGTATCCTTCTCTGTTTTTATTCTTTTTATTTTTTCAATCTAAATTGGTGACAATCATTGATAAATAAGTCTGTGTCTTGGATATAGCATTGATGAAAGTTGCTTAGCTGTAAAAGATAAATTAACATGTAAAACGAGAGAGATTACTACATTACGTTTAAAAACAAGTCCTAATGATTTCATTTAGTTAATGTTTACTTGATTAATTAACTTATTAATTGATCGACTGCTATATTGATTGATTGATTGATTGATTCACTGATTGATTCATCAGTCAGTGATTGATTGATTAATTAATTGACTGATTTAAATGCAGTACCTCAGAGAATGTGGCAGTACTGATATGGAACAACATGAAAGAAGTCCTACCCCGTCCTGAGCTTTTACACGAGGTTTGCGTGCACGAGACAGACAAAAACTACGTCATCTATAGGGGTGAGACAGTCTAGAGGTCGTCATAGAGGTGAGGCAGTCTGGACATCGTCATAGGGGTGAGACAGTCTAGACGTCGTCATAGGGGTGAGACACTCTAGACGTCGTCATAGGGGTGAGACAGTCTAGACGTCGTCACAGATGTGGCAGTGTGTGAGGTGTCCATGATTTCTCTTTGATATATCGTATTCCTTGAAGTTTGCTGTTGTACACATTATTTACATTTTTAAAAATTAGGCTGCGCAAAGCAGCCTACACACAGTATAAAGAAAAGGTTGTCTAATACGTCCCCGACATAGACCATCGTAGCATTTTCACACTTAAATTAAATCTTATCTTTATGTAATTTTGCTTCTTTATATCGTACGATGTTTTACGTGTGACTACAGATTATATTTATACGAAAGGGTTAGCTGTCAGGTACGTCCCTGACATCATCTTAGCATGTTAAAACCTTCACTCTGCTGTTATCTACTCTGCTCTATTGAAACAACATTAACTTATCCTTGCCGTTATGATCTCACTCATATTCCTTGTAGCTCCAGATTGTCATTATTTATCTCTGAATTCTTATGCTTCACGTTTATATGGGGACTGCATGAAGCCAGTGAGTGTTGCTAACAATAACAGAATACTTAGATTGCCACCGTAGTCAGTGACAAAACTAAGCACTATAGTTTAAGTCACCTATTCAGGTGTCAGGCAATTGAAGTGCTGCAAGATGAAGATTTCGTTACTATACAGTATAAAGCCTGGCTACGTTACATACATTACATTATTCCTAGTCCAACTGTGCAGTTGCGTGATGTTGCTACAAGTTTTCATATCTCTGAATTTAAATACTTACAAGGCAATTACATGTGGTAATTATATTAAATACACATGTATACTGTGCTTTATTATTATTATTATTTTATTATTATTATTCTTTATATTATTTTAATCATTATTTAAATTATTGTTATTTTTATTATTAATTTTATTGTTTAAGATTAATATAGAATAATAAGTGTCAATGTCAAATCTCGTGACATTGTATATAATCATATATTAGAATTAACGCTCATGAAATTGTTCCTATGACATTGGACTCCGTTTCACTGTAGGAAATCTTCAGCTTGAAGTCAGATGTTAACTTTTATACTGGCTACATGTTTCATAGCTTTTATAAATTTTATCATCGAATTTTTGTTAATGCTATAGAAAATACTTTATATCTGAAAAATAAGGAACCAAATTACTAAATGACCTTCTGAACTCTACGAATATAAGCCTTTAGGCGAAAATATTGCTTCATATGAATGAGTTACGTTCAGTTTAGTTTTTACATTCCTATTTTAGCACAGTTTTAATTGCATCGACATAGTGTTGTATGTGCCATGCTTTGTGAACAGTGATTGTAATAGGGTTGCCAAACCCTTTGTTTATAATAAAAATTAGACAAAATCTAAACATTTTCTTTTAACGAGTTTGATTCGCTCAATTTAGCGTTTAGATTTTAGTCTGTAAATGCTGAACCGGTGGCTTGCTGACAAGTTTTTCGAAAACGGATTAGCAGGATTCAAATCCAGTGCTCTCCCGTCACTGACATGCTCTCGAGCAGGAAACTGACGTTAAACTTGGCTTTAACCTTATAGCTGCAGTCTAGTTCGATTTTTATATGTTGATTGGCCATTAACATCGCTGATATTGTTTTCAAGTGAAGAAACTGACGTTAAAATTATTGTTATAACGAAGAGATAATGTTACAACATTCAATTATCACTTCTCAATGAAACAGTCAATCTCAAGTAAAATAGCGTAAACATGTTCGAACTAATTAGAATAATAAAAACACATCAACTTAAAGTAACAACAAAGTTAAAAAGTTGGTTATTAAAAAGATTTCAAGCTTTAGAGTCGCTAAAATACTGCTCATTGATCAACAGTTTTTACTAAGTGAAGCTGGTAACTCAGTCATATTCAGTCTCTACTTAGTGAAGCTGCTAGCTCCGTCATATTCAGTCTCTATTTAGTGAAGCTGATAGCTCAGTTATAATCAGTTTTTACTTAGTAGAGCTGGTAACGCAGTAAAAACACAGTTTCACAATAAGAGCTGTCACTAGTGTTACCACGGCGCTTTGCTTTAAGTCAGCCGCGGCTGATGGTTTGGTGATATTGGTGATATTGACGAATGGATGATAATAACTCTCATCATCATCAGTCACATTGCTCCACCAGAGATCCCTCACAAACACAGGCGGGTGCTCTCTCTCGAACCCCAGGGCCTTGATGCGTCGATAGATCCCGTTGTGACCGGGTGATCTGAACTCAAACTCTATGAGAATGTCCTTGTTGTCGGGAAGTCTATTGTGATACCAAAGTCCCTCAGTGAAGTCCATAATCCAGACCACGGAGTTGTTCGTCAGGAGAATACCTCGTCCGATAAGACCGTACCTCATGTATAGGTGGCCGTCAGTCTCGTTGTAGAGTATCGTTAGGTTGCCGAAGAACGAATGCCCGTAGACACCCGTGAAGCGGGAAGGGTCCCTGGGCTGACTAAGCCTTCGGTCGCTCAGTCTCCAGGCCAGGGGCTCCTGCTCCACGCGGTAGCCCCCTGGTCCCTCGGTCGTGATGGGGTCAAGGTCCGGGTAGGTGGTCCCTGCCCTACAGCATGACTCATCGTCCTGAGTCACTGCGTCTGACGTCAGTGATGACGTCATGGTGTCGTCATGAGGATCTGATGCAGATCTTTCTCCCATTAGACGTGCTACCACATCGTCGTCGTCGTCTTCATCGTCGTCATCAAATACTTCAGATCTAATCATTCAATAAATGAAATCATCAGTTAGTAAAAGAGTGATTTATTAATAAAGGCGATTCCTTCATTAACTCTTTCTTTACTGCTGATACTTTGAAGTCCTCCTCCTATTACAAGTTATATCTATAACTTACAATAACACCCCCTGTTTTACCAGCGGTACTTGAAAGTCCACATACGAAACTAAAAAGTTCTTACAGTATGGATGCAAGTAAGACCGAATACCCAGAATGCTTAGCATCCAAACTGACCAATAGCGTCGTTTCATTGTAGTCCCTGAAATAAATCCTTAATTAGAAACACAATAGTTCAAGCAATTGTCTAAACTCATTCGCTCGTTCGTTCGCTCGCTCGGCCACTCACTCACTCACTCACTCACTCACTCACTCACCTGTTTCCATCATCTTCTTTATGATCAGAGTCCTCTATATCATCGAGGGGTTTAATCTTGAGCAGGGCTAGGAGGTCCTTGGCGGTCTGGGAGCTCTTGGTGAGCCAAGGATCGGGGTAGGAGCAGAGCGAGGTCTCGTTGAGCCAGTGTGGGTAGCCGAGTATCTCGTCGGTGATGTAGGCGTGAAGGGCTCGGTTGACGTTCGTGCCGTGGAACTGAGGCCCGTTGATGGCGGAGAAGATAGCGAGGTTATGAGAGGGGAAGGTGGTGAGCTTGCTCTCGTAGCCTAGCAGTCTACCCTCGTGTAGTCTCTTTTCTAGGTCTAGAGCACGCCAGCGAATATAAGCCTTCTTAGTGTGATCAGCTATCTATGATCAGCTAATTGTAATCAGCTAATTGTAATCAGCTAATTGTTATCATCTAATTGTAATCAGCTAGTTGTAATCAGCTGATTACAACAGTTGTAAGCATATCATTGTAAGCAGCTGATTGTAATCATCTAATTATATTCATCTAATCTTAATCATCTAATTATAGTTATATAATTGTAATCACTTAATTGTAATCACTTAATTGTAATCACTTAATTGTAATCACTTAATTGTAATCACTTAATTGTAATCACTTAATTGTAATCAATTAATTGCAATCACTTAATTGTAATCAATTAATTATAATCACTTAATTGTAATCAATTAATTATAATCACTTAATTGTAATCAATTAATTATAATCACTTAATTGTAATCAATTAATTATAATCACTTAATTGTAATCAATTAATTATAATCACTTAATTGTAATCAATTAATTATAATCACTTAATTGTAATCAATTAATTATAATCGTCTAATTGTCATCATGTAATTTAGGCACCTAACTGTTATCATGAAATTATATTCATGTAATTGTAATAACCTCAAAGTGATTTTTTCATTCATCTCTTCTGTTCTTGTGTTGATATGAGATTTACATGCAAGCACACACACTCAAGTATCTCACTCATTTACAAGCTCACCTGTTAACCCTGCGAATTTCATCCTAGGGTTAAAACTTGTCTTATACTTGCAGGACAGAGAAGAAATGATTGTATTTCATTGGTTTCTTTTAGATGTCTGTTGTTTAGCGAACAGTTTAAAAGCAGAAAGCGAGAAGATATGTTCGCGTCATACTGGGCATTTGTAAAAACAGTTAGAGAAAGATTGAGCATTAGAAAGGACAAAGAGAGAGAGAGAGAGAAAGACGGGGTGAGAGAGAGATTCAGACATACTGATAGAGAGAGGGAAAGCAAAAGAGGTAAAGGAAGATAGACTTACGACAATGTACAAGAAAGATACTAAATTAAAATATAAAGAGGACACTATCGATTGCACTAACGTCTATAGTATCCCATCATCCATCCCAAGCCAAGGCTTTCCGTCATATCCAGCACTGGAAAGGAAATAAATGGAAAAGTGCCGGGATGATGTGGTTTAAATAACTCAGACCATAGACCACCCATCAGCCTCTTTCCTCCCTCCTCAGGGTCCGTCAGTAGATACTTCATCCAGGTGCTCATGTCCCTTAGAGTACTGATCACACCCCCTGCCGGCTCGAGAAATATCGTCGATCTGTCAGGGATTAAAATAACTCGTTTGTTAATTAATTAATTAATTAATTAATTAGTTCATTCATTCATTCACTCATTCACTCACTCACTCATTCATTCATTCATTCATTCGTCTAATGAATTATTCTATACAATCATTTCATCATTCATCATTCATTTATTTACAACTTGATCAAGTCAATTTTTTATTCAATAGATCCCTTAGTTATATATATATATATATATATATATATACTATATATACCATATAGATATATATATATAATATATATATATATAAATTATATATAATATATATATATATATATATATATATATGGTAGAATGCTTACACATTCTTCATCAATTAATTAATTAAATAATTAATTAATTAATTAATTCATTCATTCATTCATTAATTCATTCATCCATTCATTCATTTATTTATTCATTCATTGATCAAACCAATCAAACAAACTATCGCTAATCAATCAATCAACCCTACCTAACAGCATCAGTGGCAATCAGTTTCAGCTGTTGAGTAGTCTCATTTTTATAATACATTCTCGCCATGGATTTTGGCCACGCCTCCTCTCCCAGTTCATCCATACCCCTATAGCCCTCCAGCAATCCTCTTGTTGTTGTTGTCTCGCTCATTCCTATGGGCTCAAGCACAAATTCCTTGAGGAGAGCGAGGTAGGGCCTGCCCCCAATCTTCTCAGCGATACAGCCAGCCAGCACAAACATCAAGTTACTGTAGCGAAACCTGTCTCTGAATGAGTTCCTAGCGTGCTTGATGAACCTCATCCGACTATCAATCAATCAATCATTCAATCAATAAATCATTCAATCAATAAATCAGTCAGTCAGTCAGTCAATCAATCAATCAATCAATCAATCTATAAATCAATTAAGCAAACAATCAATCAATCTATAAATCAATAAACCAATCAATCAATCGATCAAATAAACAAACGAGAAAACAAATCAACAAACATACCATAATCAATCAACCAATCAGTTAGTCAATCAATCAATCAAGATATACATCACTGATTGATGCTTTGATTGTTTCCTTGACTAGGGGATTCACTGGTTGACAGAAATATTAGAGATTGCAATAATCTGATCAGCTGTATGATAAAGTAATATTTCTGCAGAGGTTTAACTAATTCGTGTGTCATTTAAATAATGGTAGATTACCTGCCTAATTAGAGTAGTTACTTAAGAAAAGATAGCCTGACCGACGATTAATTAAATAACAAATTGATAAGCTGATTGATTTGGTAATTGATCAAGAGAGAGAGATAGAGAGAGAGAGAGAGAGAGATAGAGAGAGAGAGAGAGAGGGAGTGAGCGAGAGGGAGAGAGACAGAGAGAAAGGGACATATAGACTGAGAAATATAGAGAGAGCGAGAGACAGACAGAGAGAGAGAGAGAGAGAGAGAGAGAGAGAGAGAGCGAGACAGAGAGAGGGAGAGAGATAGACAGAGAGAGAGACAGAGAGAGAGAGAGAGAGAGATAGAGAGAGAGCGAGAGAGATTAACCTGCAGTACTCTTGGTTGGATATGGAAGGATCGAGTCCCATGATCTGGAGCCACCTGTATGAGTAGAGTCCCATCCTGTGCGCCAGGACGTCCTTGACCGTGGCGTGCTTAGTTCTCAGGATGTTAGACAACCGGAAGTCACTGCCCATGATATCTATCACCAGGGTGTCGAACCCCATTGGATAGCTACGTAAACAAACGTATTAATTGAGTGTTAGCTAAATAAGCAACCCATATATTAGGGTGTTAGCTAAATAAATAAACGATATATTAGGGCGTTAGCTAAATAAATAAACGATATATTAGGGTGTTAGCTAAATAAATAAACGATATATTAGGGTGTTAGCTAAATAAATAAACGATATATTAGGGTGTTAGCTAAATAAATAAACGATATATTAGGGTGTTAGCTAAATAAATAAACGATATATTAGGGTGTTAGCTAAATAAATAAACCATATATTAGGGTGTTAGCTAAATAAATAAACCATATATTAGGGTGTTAGCTAAATAAATAAACCATATATTAGGGTGTTAGCTAAATAAATAAACCATATATTAGGGTGTTAGCTAAATAAATAAACCATATTTTATGGTGTTAACTAAATAAATAAACCATATATTAGGGTGTTAGCTAAATAAATAAACTATATATTAGGGTGTTAGCTAAATAAATAAACCATATTTTATGGTGTTAACTAAATAAACAGCCCAATGCAGAATAGTAGGGGCTTAACTACACAGTAGAGTAATTACGATGCCTTAAACTAAAGCATAGGCTAGCTATTAGGTTACTGAATAAATAGCAGAATAATGGCAACTAAATGGACGTTCTGCAGTGGTCTAACAAAATATAGCCTACAAATATAGGTGTCGCATACAGATCATTTAGAAATTTTAGTTATTTTACTGATAACATATTAACTTCTACTATGATTCCTATTTGTAATACTGTATCTCATTAGTTCGAAAATTAGCGTTTTTGATCATTATTGTTTTGTTTATCAACAATCGTACTCAAGAACTTTTATATGTACTTTAAGACACCCTATTAATATGATAAAATATAATGTTAAACAAAGCACCTGTTTTTATGGTTGTTTAGCAGGACTCCTATAAGAGTCGACGTGAACATCTTAGAGATGGAGGCGATAACGAACTGAGTACTGTTAGTGAAGGGAGTGGCGGTCTCCACGATGGAGTGCCCGTAAGCCTTGACGAGTATCTCAGAGTCGTTCCTCACCACGCTAACACCAAGACCCGCCAGGTGGCGACAGCTGTACACCTTCTCTATCACTACATGACGTCAATCAATCATACAATCAAACAATTAACTGTCACTGACTCACTCATTCAATCAATCAATCAAAAAATCATATATTCACTCAGATAGAATCCATCAATCAATCAATATATCTATCTATCCATCTATCTATCACTCATTCAATTCAATCAATCAAACAATCATCCATTCATTCATCAAATAATCGCATATTCACGAGGTGAATCAAGCAATCCCTAGCTCACTTTAATCAATTAAACAATCACTCTGCAATCATCAATCAATCAATCGCAAAAAGACTGAAGAGTTAAAGAGAGATTTAGAAATCTGTAGAGATAGGAGCTATGAAGGCAGATAGAACAAACCTTTATCTATTTTATCAGCAATGATCTGATCATCCTGTTTCGTCACTGAATCCTGCGCCGTGCAGAGAGTGAAAGAGAGAAAGAATAAAAAAACTAAAATCTGCCAACATCTACCCATTCTTGACTTTAAAAACTCTTATAATACTAAAAACATATAAAATCTCTCATCTGAAATGCAGAAAGCATAGCATGATTTATAAGCCTATAAACATGTAGTTAAGTCATCATTCAATATACGACGTCCCTGACATCATCCCTGTATGAGGAAACGGACGTTAAACCTTTATTATTATTATTATTATTATTATTATTATTATTATACATGCAGGTTAATCGGGTAAACAATGAGCAAATCAACAACGCATCTTCATCAGTCAATCAATTAAACGAGCCGTTCAGTCATGCGCTGTCATGATAAATACCACTTGATAAATTGACAACAACAGCAAGAGAGGAATCAGCTGATTGACCCTTCAATCGCCCTATTGATTCATCTCGACGTATGCTTTGAGAAGCCTACACTAAGAGAGAGAGAGAGAAGAGAGAACGTTTTTCTGAGTTAAAGGAATTAGGTTTCTTAGTCAACACAATAGCTACATCTTGATTTTTATTTATATGAGCAAAATGGACATTGAATAATCCTACCGAGATGGATTCCTAAGCAGTTGTCTAGTGCTTATAATCTGTGCTTATATCCTGTGCTTATAAACTGTGCTTATAACCTGTGCCTGTATCCTGTGCTTATAATCTGTGCTTATAATCTGTGCTTATATCCTCTGCTTATAATCTGTACTTATATCCTGTGCTTATAACCTGTGCTTATATCCTGTGCTTATAACCTGTGCTTATAACCTGTGCTTATAACCTGTGCTTATAACATGTGCTTATAACCTGTGCTTATATCCTCTGCTTATAACCTGTGCTTATAACCTGTGTTTATAATATGTGCTTATATCCTGTGCTTATAACCTGTGCTTATAACCTGTGTTTATAATATGTGCTTATAACCTGTGTTTATAATATGTGCTTATATCCTGTGCTTATAACCTGTGCTTATAACCTGTGCTTATAATATGTGCCTGTATCCTGTGCTTTTTAACATGTGCCTAAAACAATAATAACAACAATAGAGTGCTACAGTCATCAATGCCAACATCAAGCACTATTGTGTCAAAATCAAGCCAGCGAGGAAAAAGAAGGTCCAAAACGGTGCAAATTCCAGAAAATCAGTCCAACGTAATAAAAATTAATAAACTGTGCTTATAACCTGTGCTTATAACCTGTACTTATATCCTGTACTTTTAACATGTGCTTATAACCTGTGCTTGTAACCTGTGCTTATAACCTGTGCTTATATCCTGTGCTTATAACCTGTGCTTATAACCTGTGCTTATAATCTGTGCTTCTATCATGAATTTATGATTCGTGGTATAATTGGCAGTAGAGTATTTAACGCGTAGGTTGTCAGATATATCTGATATCCTACAACAGTGTATATAATTTACTGATGAGTGTGTACTATAATACTAGAGTGTACTATAATTAGATAATATTAAAATTCATGTAAGCCTATATCAAGCTAATGTGCTTCTTTAACATTACCTAACTATATCAACTGCAGCACGCCTCATCATCATCTTAACGATACCGTCGCTCAAGCTGCTGACAATGATCTCTCTACCACCCTGACCTAATTTCACTTTTATTGCGCCTTTCACTTCCACTCATTTTAATTATTCTCTACGGATTCGTTGGCAAAAACTTTCCTTTAATTAAATATCGAACACGAGTGACAAAAGTATGCGACTATTTTAATTAAATATAGAGCATGAGTGACAATAGTATGAGACTATTTTAATTAAATATAGAGCATGAGTGACAGTCTAGTATCCCACACACGGACACGATGCGGCCGCCTCTCTTTCATCTCTACGTCAAAGCTACCGACATGGTTACCCACTTACCTAATGACTAATAGCTGCAGATTAGTCATGTCGACAGGGTTGTAATCGTTTCTATATAGAGTTACCTCAATGGTAACCTCGTCACGCAAGTTAGATATAAATTAATTAAAAGTTTGTGAACTCTTCTGATGAAATGTTAGGACCCCGGGTTACAGCAATTCCTGCCGACTCATGGTAGAGTAGAGAGAGTGTGGGATAGAGAGAGTGTGGGATAGAGAGAATGTGGGATAGAGAGAATGTGGGATAGAGAGAATGTGGGATAGAGAGAATGTGGGATATAGAGAGTGTGGGATATAGAGAGTGTGGGATATAGAGAATGTGGGATATAGAGAGTGTGGGATAGAGAGAATATGGGATAGAGAGAGTGTGGGATAAAGAGAATGTGAGATAAAGGGACTACAGGACAAATGATATTAAATCAGATTCTGCGCTCTGATTCTTCGTTCTACGAAATAGTAGTTCACTAATTTATATTTCATTTAAAGCTAAAGGAAAGTATATCGTAGGTTTTCTGAAAACATTAGTTAGCGGCTTCTAAAACGCGTCCAGGTATCGGCATAGCGCGCATCTCGTGTTTGCTTTGTATAGTTCTTGAGAGAAAGAAAAATCCCCGTGTTATATCCGGGTTCCCCTTGTTATGTCCGCGTTGTTTGAAAAAATGGACCAACCGGCGACTGCACTTGTCATAGAAAGCGACTAAAGCACTAAAATCCTACCCATCGTCAGAAAAGGCATTCGGTTGGTGAGCGCCTAGGCTCCAGAAAATGTTAAAAATTTTAACGAATGGAAATAAATAGTGGATTGACTGATGATATGGTGTGGGACAGAGAGGATTGGAGAAGGACCATTCTTTTTCCAGATCCTACTTAAAGTGGAATTCAAAGGAAGATGATGATGATCATGATGATGAAGAAGAAGAAGAAGATGATGATGATTGAGAAGAAGAAGAAAATGATGAAGATGATCGCTACTGAGAGATAGAGAGGGAAAAGAAGCTAATTTTGTTTTGATTAAATTTTTGTTTTAATATTTGCTTGGCACATTAAAAAAAGAAAGAGAAAAACTCAAACTTTGAGAGACTTTCCTCTAGAGAAAATTTGAGTGAGAGAGGGAGGGAGAGGGGGGGGAGAGAAAAGCCAAGAGAACGAATAGAAAGGGAGAGACTTACAACAAGAAAGACATAGAAAGAGAACCAGTGAGTTCCTCATACAGACACACATGCTACTTTAGAGAAAACTCAAACAAAATAAGATTTGAAGCCCGTTACGCAGTCAAACTATTCCATGTTTTGCTTTAAACACACGGAGAAGTTAATTTCATGATAAATCTGCCGATACCTGTGATAAAAAGGTATCAAGTAAGACTGAGCTACTGGAGATCATGTAATTAAATACTGCACGGTAGCATGTTAAACTGATAACCCCATTGAAAAGCTTTGAGCTTTTATTTCAGTTGCCAATATAGGCTATAGTTAGTCAAGTGGACAAGGTGCTAGACTATGATGCAAGCAATGGTAGTTCGAAACACAGGTCAGTCCACATTTCATTGGCCATATGTCATAACACCGGCTGAAGCTTGTGGCGATGACGGTAAGACATTCGAGAGCGAGTCAGTATGTGCGAGGTTCAAAACCTGGGCTCACTCGTCACTAACATCGCTTTCGAGTGAGGAAACTGGCGTTAACATTAGCTTGAGCTTTTTTATCACATCAAAGCTTTTTTATTCAGATATTGGAACAGCGCCAATGATAGTATTGCATCTGAGCTTGTCGTTGGGGCAGGACTGTTTTCCAGCAAAACTGAATGCTTGTAAAGATGTTTGGCTTGCACAAGTAGGCATAAAATTAAGCGATTGAATTGTATTCCAGTTTAAATCCACTCAAGGAAAAGTCGCCGATGCTTTAATCAAAAAAAGCTTTAAAAGATCTAATTTAATTCTGGATTTTATTTAAACAAATCATTTTTATTTCAGATTTGGTTTCGAAAAAATTTGTTAAGCTTATCAAGTAGATCAAAAAATCTCAATTTCAATTTCTATCCAATTTCGCGCATGATAAAACGTTTTCCAAATCAGTTCGTCTCAGCTTCCAATTGATTTTTATTATCGATAAATGAATCTCGTATAAATTACTTTTGTGCGACCGATGGAAGGTCATTCAGAAGGTCAAACTACTTTCCTGTTTTAATTAGTTTTACTCGGAAAAGTAAAACAGCATTTTGTTTGATCCGTTTTTTAATAGCGTCGTTTGAGTAGTCAACAGTTAGGACTCATCGTGTTGTATTATATTGTATTGTATTGTATTTGAAGAAGGAGAAATCATTCGCCACTGGCTGGAGCCAGTGGCGAAGTCGGTAAGATACTCGATCGCGGATCAGTTGGTGCGGTGTTCAAATCCTGGGCTCGCCCGTCACTGACATCGCTTTCGAGTGAGGAAACCGACGTTAACCTTAGCTTTACCAGTTTAAGGCAAAGAGGAACCACCTCAGCATTAAATTTCCCCATGGCATACAAATAAAAAATGAATAGGTTCTTGAAAGTGTCGACATAGAGAGACAGTTAATAAATGTGACAAGAAAACGAAAGGAAAGATAGGACATATAATAAACGGGATGATTTCCTGAAGGATGAAAAAGACGGAAGATTGCAGCGGACCTGCCGAATGGCAGTGCACTAGAAGAATATAAAAAGTATTGTAGCGTATCGTATTGTATCGTATCGTATTGCATTTTGTTAATATCGTATCGTATTGTATTTTGTTAGATCCGATTTTTATAGCGTCATTCGAGTGGCCCACAATTAGGACTTATCAGTACTGCTAAGTCCTAATATAACAAGTACTGCTAAGTCCTAATATAACAAGTACTGCTAAGTCCTAATATAACAAGTACTGCTAAGTCCTAATATAACAAAAGTACTGCTAAGTCCTAATATAACAAGTACTGCTAAGTCCTAATATAACAAGTACTGCTAAGTCCTAATATAGCAAGTACTGCTAAGTCCTAATATAACAATTACTGCTAAGTCCTAATATAACAATTACTGCTAAGTCCTCATATAACCATTAGGACTTAGCAGTAATGCACTGCAATGTATGGTATTAAAACATTCTTAATTTTATTTTTACAATATCCGTAGTGTAAGTGCAGATAGCTTTACGAGACCACCACCCTGTACACGTGTAAATATGGACGCTAAATAGTGTAACATCACACAGACAAGCAGACACACGTAGAGCGAGACTAATCACCCTGTATGCGTGTAGACAAGGACGTTAAACCACGTATAACACCACACAGACAAAGAGACACACGTAGACGTAGAAGAGACTAATGCAGTAAATTAGTAGAGACTGCACTAGTGTTTGAACCAGGGTCTAACGAGTCTTCATAGAGTAACCTACCTGCAGCTCCTCTAGCCAGCTGACTATGATTTCTTTATGTTTATCCACTTGCAATCAATATCTTTCTCTCTCTCTCTCTCTCTCTCTCTCTGCCTTTGTCTCTCTCGCTCTCGCTCTCGCTCTGTCTCACTCTCCTCTCTCTTTCACTCTCTCCCCCTCTATCGCTCTTTCTCTCTCTGTCGCTCTCTCTCTCTCTCTCTGTCTCTGTCTCTCTCTCTCTCTCTGTCTCTCTCTCTCTATGATTTCCGCTAGTTGAACGACATCATATTCCTCCAATGAATGTAACATTAGCAGTATGTATAGGCCTATACAGTCAAATGACCCTAATTCAATGTTCAATGTTACAATTCCAATTCACAATTTAGTTAATTCCTTATTAACTACTAATATTATTTGGTTGTAGTTAATTCCTAGGCATTTGTCGAATTACAGCACATCACCCATAGATTCCAATCAATCTGTTACCAGTAGAGGCGGTTCCAGGAATTTTTTAGGGGGGGCGAAAATGTTGTATGGAGAGCACATATTTTTTGCTTAAGCCGCGCCTTCTTCGGGACATGTGAAGCAACCAGAAAAAATTCTGTTTGGGTGGGGCTCAAAATTTTTCAGCATACTGCGCTCGGCTCACCCCCACCCCCCACTCATACCCGTACTGAAGTGAGAGGAAAACCTAAAATGCCTAAAATCCTACATTTGCTTTTGAAAAAAGTAGGTAAATTTTTCACCTCTGAAGAAACTCAGCGGATCTGGACCAAGTGCAAAAGTGATCAAATTTTGGTGGAAGATGGGGGGCCTAAGCTCCTCCATCCTAGTCAAGGCTGTTTGCACAACTGCTCCGGGACAGAGTTCACACTTTTTACTTACACCCTTTTTCTCTTATACAATGGTTAAAGGGAAAATTGAGATCTAGTGATACGGTCAACATTTACTATGAGACTTCAAATAACTAGGGGCCCATATTTGAAAAAATTTCCAGGTAGTCGGACTGTTCGAGTTCCCTCTCTTACCCCCCTCCTCCCCAACCTCCCTAACGCCCTTAAAATATATTTACACCTAGAAATTGCCGTATAAACAATGAAAATATAGTTTTACAGTTTTTATCGTCAGGCCTAAGGGGGGAGCCTTAGCCCCCTGCCCCCTGGATCCGCCACTGGTTACCAGTGGATCTCTTCACATTAGAGCTTCACAAGAAGTCATAAACATTCTGTTTTGTGCACTGAACCTGCTAATACCCTGAGTACTTCAATCCAATACTCGACAAATGAGCAGCAATTTGTCTATACTTTAGTCATCGTGCAATGAATAGATGACAGAGATCTGACGTAATAATAAAGGTTTAACGTTCATTTCCTCATCCAAGGATGATGTCAGGGACGTCCCCATAGCACACATCCGTAGTGATGTGTGCTGTGGGTACGTCCCTGACATCATCCTTGGATGAGGAAACTGACGTTAAACCTTTATTATTATTATAATGTTAGATCTCTATCATCTATTGATAGAAGCAATTAACGGCGGATAAGTGTAAGTGGTATAATAGTGGTTTCATGTTCTCTCTAGGGATAAAACACTTAACTCATCAACAGGCAGAGTATTTTAATTCCTTGAAAGTGTTCTAAACCCTCAATCTTTATCATTAATCAGCAACCCCCCCCCCCCCTCACAATACCTTTCAGTCGCAGCACTATGTAATGAATAATTTTATAGGACTAAGTTCATTGTTCCACCTATTCTCTTATTTTTATTATGAACTTTACATCCTGCCAGCTAAAGCCAGTGAGGCAGAACGACGTCTTTATTCAACAAGTCCGTGTATATGTACAATTTATTTAATAATTTTACTGAACTATGAGTTCTTAACGTTAAGTTCTTATCTATGCACATCTGCATCGATGTATAGCGAACTCTCCACAGCTACATTGATGAAGAATCGTGTTTCAAAGTAAATATCCATTGTATTGTGGTGATTAGTACAACACGTGGGCTAAGTGACTTACTGTAGATTTATAATATGCAACGTAATTAATATAAGTTTAATATTATGAGTAGTAACAGTATTAGTGATATCATACTCTATGCAAATCTTGCTCTTTGAAAGCCACACGTACAGCTTCGTTTAACGTCTGTTTCCATGCCCAGGGGATCTGTCAGAGACGGTTCGGCTGGGATCAGAACCTGTTATGTAGCTCTTGCCTATCAAGCAAGCCTGCTAACCATTTGGCCATGCCACCGGTACAACAGACACAAGTCATGAAGGTGATTAACGGCTTATATGTGTAATATAATATATTAAGTAGGCCTATACATCAAGAATACGATGAAAATATAGTGAGTTATTGGATAATTATTATAGACTCACTGTGTCCTCTCATGTCACACGTGTTTGACCTAGTAGCCTACAACAGTAGGGTTAGGGTTAAAGGTTAGTTAGGGTTAAGGGTTAGGGTTTTGCTTCGACGTAATTATCTGATTTACGTTTGGATTAATTTTCTGATGCATTTTATTCTATTGACGGTTCATTCATTTTGCATATTCATGTTCGCAAGTTGCTTTTGTATACAGCTCTATAAAGCGATGATTTAAATGTATGGCAATTGTGCTCTTAAAAGAGTAATTTAGCTGATTGGTTTAGACACAAATTCTTGATCTCTTCCTTTATCTCAACAACCGCTGAGAGCGTTTCATTATTTTATTTTCATAGCAAAATATCGTCGATATTTCTCAGCAACAAAATTGAAATTTGTTGCAGAGTGTTTATAAAACTTTTTCCACGCCTCCCACGCTGCTACAGCGGACTACGGATATCAACAATATCTGGATTTCGCAATTGTTATGAGTTAGAGAGGACAATGTATTGTAACATGACGAAACCTGAGCGAAACTCTAGAGCAGAGAGAGAGGTGGCGCTAATGTGCAGAGTATCTAATTAAGAGTAAGCTATTGAATGTCTAAATAGCGCAATGGTTAATGGTGTAGATAACGTCATGAAATTTTAAATGACAGACCCTGAGGTGAATCGAACTCTCGTGGGTTCGAATCCCAGCCGCGCTGATCTGAGAGTAACATTTCGGACATTCACTGGACTGGCTACACGGAAAATGGACTAAATTGCCTAACGGATATAACATGTGGTACTAAAAGTGATAGATATCAACATAGTTGATCATTTCACTATAATGTGTTATTATTATTATTATTATTATTACTATTATTATCTAGGGTTACCACGTAACCTCTAAGAGAGAGCGAGAGAGAGTGAGAGAGTGAGGAGAGAGAGAGAGAGAGAGAGAGAGAGAGACTGTCTCAAGGCTAATGTTTTTCTAATCATTAATCATTTTTTAATCTGGTTTTCAGGGGTTTATCGTAGGTGGAAGTTAAACTTGGGGGTGGAACCTTAATTTATTATATCATACTTTAGTTTTTAGGCCGAGTTGTACCCATCGGCCAAGACAGTGATGGGCACTAAAGTACATAAGAATTTACATTATATTTTCAAAATTGAAAATTATTTTCAAGATAGAAAATACGATTTTATTTTCTATTTCAAAATACTTTTTAAAATTATTTTTAAAAGTCCTTATAAAATACTTTTAAAATGAATTTTAAATGTATTTTAAAAATACTTGTCAAAATATTTGTTGTAATTTTTTGTTTAAAATTTAGTTGATTTAAATTTTGTTCACCCAATCTGAAAACTTAAAACGAACGAAGGTTATTATTGATATATCTGTAGAGACCTGGGTGAAACCTGGTTGTTGAATTTCTATATGTGTCACTGATGTTTTGAAAAGTGCCATCCAAATTAATATTCACCAGCTGAGACCAACACGTAAACCTTCACTACGCTAATACCCTTCCTTGGATTGCTTTCTCGGATTTTAGGTTCGAACCGTTTTGGATCCCATTATCTGATCCTCGGTTGGGTTTGGGCATAGAATAAAGAAAAACAATTAAAAATTTTAAGATCATTGGGTTTGGGTCCATGATGCACAAGGTTGTCATGGACAAAAGTAGTGCTGTTATTGTCTAATTTTCAGTTAGGTTTAGAGAAGTGTTTTGATCAGATGACCTAATTTTAAGCAATTTGATTGGCTAGATCTGCCCTTTGTTATTGTTTACATTATTTATTTACATTTTAGAAAGTATTTTGAGAAAATAAGGAAAATATTATAAATTTAATAATTTAAGGTTTTTATTTTAAATATAACCAAACTTATCGCCAATTAACTGCAACTTAGGTCGTACTTGACATAAATTCTTTAAGCACAGATTACTTTGTGGCGTTCTAGGAAGATAATAATATGGCAGAAACTTCAGGGTGTGTAACCCTTTGTTAAAATTTTATTAATTCTCTTTGCTTACTTTGCAGTTTAACCAATCTACAACGAATGACATTTATTAATATGTACGAATTTTTCATCTATCAGATTACGGCTACATATTTTACTGAACGTTATAATTAACAAGTGGTGATTTTGCACTTCGTTCTTGGTATTTAAACTTTGTGTGGGCGTGATTAGGTGTTACGGTTATATCAACTCTAGTTTCTGTCTAATTCCTCGTGACTCTGTGCTTCCAAAACCTTTACCAAATTTGCAAGCAAATACATTTCTAGATCATTTTTATATTATGCAGTTTGTTTGATGTTAAAGGAAAATGCTTGGACCAATTATGAAATTCAGCTCAGGGATAAACAGTTTTTGGATTGAACGTTTTGCATTTTTTGTATTATTCATTTCTGATTTGAATATTGATATCCTGTATAAAGTTTAGATCCAATTTTACTCAGTTTTAAGTTGACATTGGATAATTGATGGTTCAAGTCATGTATAACATAATTAATTATGCATTTTATTTAGAATTGTTTATCTCTTTCTTTAGCAAAAATAATTATCCCATAGATAACTCAATCTATGAGAATTCCCAAATATATGACATTGTTCTTCTTAATATGTTTAACTGTCAAAGATATAAGCTGATTATTTACCAAATCGTTGTTGTTGTCAACACCCTTAGTGTAGAGTCCTAAACTGTTAATCAGATGTTGAAATCCTTATACTGGACAGGTAAATGGATAACAATACCAGCATACAGACCATTAGAGTCCATGATATCACAACAGTTGTTGTTGTCATGATCATTTCACTGTATAATGTGACTTTGCTTTTATTTTTCCAATGATTGCTCTTCTTAAAAAATGTTAATCTATTTCAGAGATGGAAGTCAGGGCAGTAGTTGGCTTGGCTCATGGATCCAGAGTGCCAAAGAAAAGGTTTAATGAGTTTTTAGAATTATTCAAACCTAATTTAAGCAAACAAAAAATGTTGGTGTTGACAAGTGAGTGAATTTGCCGATTCTAATATAAAATATCGCTTATTAATATTCTGCCCACTGGCAGGTCCAAGGTACATAATTCTACTCATGTTCAGCTGTCATGCTTCCTAAAGAGCTCTCCATTGATGAAAGAGGTAACCACTTCAAGCTAGGTTAGGTATGCCATATTAACAACTTAATGTAGTGTGGAGCTCGAGAATAATTTGGCATCTGAGGTGGTTTCCCTTTGTGTTGCTGTAGGTTTCTGAAATGATGTGATGTTGTTGCTGTGTAACCAGTGCATCAGCTATATACAGCTGTCAGCCTTTCACAGCTTTTAGGAAATACATATAAATGATTTATATTAACATCATATTGATAATATATATTATAAATCATTGACACTTATAAATGAATATAAATCGTTATATTTTGATGTTTTATTAGTTTTTGACATATCTAGTTTTTGAAGTTATATGAAATATTTTGTTTTAATTAATGGCTAACACTTTCCATAGCAATTGTATACAAGTAGCTTATGAATTGTGCACTCAAAGTAGTATATAATACTATTTATGCTACTATTTTTACATGGTCATTGCCTTGGAGCAATAGTATCACTGATAGTAACGTGCAGCTGATATACAATATTGGTTTTTTCACGATATTTCTCTCAGTCGGCTGAAGCGATATCGTTTGTGAAGAGAGACTTGGCGGAGTTCACAGCAACCATGCATGATGACAGTGCCAGGGTGGCCGTGACTGTGAAAGAAAAACTCACGGTAAGTGGCAACATCTTCATCTTAGAATCATCTAACTGTTATATCCCTGACGTATGAGTGTCTAGATAGATCTCTGTGTAGGGCGTGTGGCTATTATAATATTTGGTATAGCCTATTTGTTTGATATGCTAATAGTGAGATATGAAAATGTCTTTCTGTAAGTTTCTTCTATTCTAGTAATAGAATTGTCTTTCTTTGTAATAGTTGTATAGTTTAGTAATGATAGTATTTATACCCGACTAATGGAAATGTCTATCTCTCTCTCTCTCTTTGTGAGCTGCCTACTGGCAGGTCAGTGGTATATAACGCCTCCACTCTTCTTTATCTTCTGTTTTCCTCCTCATGTCCACATTCGAGTGGATCTATAAATCATTTAACAAATGAAATGCATGTATCATCTTATTTTTGGTTATGAAGAGGTGGGCCCCCTATGTCTTCCTCAGCTTTGACTAACATTTACTGGGCAGGGGCGTCATTCCCTGAGAAAACAATCCTGTTGACCCATAAATGTCTTTATCTCTCTATCGCTTAGTGCACTGCCTACTGGCAGATCCATGGTATATAATGCCTCCACTCTTCTCTGTCTTCCGCTTTCCTCTTCATTTCCACATATGAGTGGGTCTTTAAATCATCTACGATACCTAATCTCGGCCTGCCTCTACCTTCTTTCTCTTCCATTCTACCTTTAAATAGTACTTTTTCCATTCTACCTGGAATATAAACATTATAAATGTCTTTATAATATGTTTATATTATCTATATTGGCACTGTAGCAAGAGAAATGTTGGTATAGTAGGTTTTTATTTATTCTCTACATTCATCGCTGTTAGTACATACCTTTGTTATTGCTTGCAGCAAGAGAACGCGAGCCAGGCGACAGAGAAGATGCGGCAGGGTGTGAGCTCACTACTGGGTGGAATCTCTAAGGCTCTCGTCGTGCATCCGTCAGACAGCTACAGACCCGCTCGTATTATTGGCGGGGAGGCCGTTGTGTTTGATCGGCAGAAGGTAATGATTCACTCACAGTTAGGCTGTTTTTAGCATCATCGTAATGATTCACTCACAGTTAGGTTGTTTTTAGCATCATCATAATGATTAACTCACAGTGAGGTTGTTTTTAGCATCATCGTAATGATTCACTCACAGTGAGGTTGTTTTTAGCATCATCGTAATGATTCACTGGCAGTCAGGCTGTTTTTTGCATCATCGTCGTTTTCTTCCATTGAATCGCAGTTTAGCTTAACTAGGGTTGGGATTTGTAACTTTTCCATTCGTTTTAGAAATTTAAAAAAATAAATTTCTTGAGCCTAGGTTTGAGGAAAAGTTGATTGATTTATTGATTGATTGATATATTGATTAGTTGATTTATTGAGTGATTTATGGATTGATTAATCAACTCTTTTTATATTAACTATCAACACTACACTAATTCAATCAATTAACTAATAAGAAATGTCTGCTGGTCAGTTGTGCTTGTTCGCCATGTGGCTCATTCGCTACACTCATTGCGAACGTCCTGTGATAAGAGAGTTCATTGTATCTTAAAAATATTCCTATGTAATTAGCGTCGTAAGAAATCTTACTCTTTAGCAGAAGTTTCTTCAGGTCATTTGGGGTGAATCAATTTGTAGTGACATGTGATGGGGGGACAGATATTCTCTGACATCATCCTTGTATGAGGAAACGGATGTTACACTTTGATTATTATTATTATTATTATTATTAGTATCATTTTTAGTATTATTATTATTATTATTAGTATCATTTTTAGTATTATTATTATTATTATTAGTATCATTTTTAGTATTATTATTATTATTATTAGTATCATTTTTAGTATTATTATTATTATTATTAGTATCATTTTTAGTATTATTATTATTATTATTATTATTATTATTATTATTTTTTTTTTTTTTTTTTACCCCGGTGTAAAGAACCTGGGGTTTGATAAAAACGATTCGAGCAATACGTGCTGAATCGCCGCCCGGCTACTCGAGATCATCAATCGGCTTAAAAGAATTGTTGAAGCAGACTGCATTAAATCTTTGCAAAGTCATGGAAAGCCTTTGCCAAAGAAAAGATGTCTCTCGCTTATCGCCGGTTTGCTCTGCAATAAGTCTGTTATTATTATTATTACTATTATTACTACTACTATTAGTATTGTTAACTTAAATGCATATGTGGCTGTGGGTTGAGCCAATCTACCCACTTTGTACTTAATTAATCTGATCTCCTTGGGGCCTAGCTAAGATGAGATGTATTATTGATTGATTGTTTGATTAACTGATAGACTGATTGATTGATATAGGCTCGCCTACCTGTCCTGCAGACCAACCCCTGTATTGGGCATGGCTAATACTTTCTGTGTTTATTATTGATTAATTGATTGATTAACTGATTGACTGATTGATTGATTGATTTACTGATTGACTGATTGATTGATTGATTTACTTATTGATTGATTGATGTAGTCACGCCTGCATGCGCTGCAGACTAACCCCTGTATTTACACTGATGAGCCTAGGGAGGAGAGGTATTATTGATTGATAGATTGATCTGCTGATAGATTGATTGATTGATTTAGGCTCGGCTGCACGCGCTGCAGACCAACCCCTGCACATACACGGAGAAGCCTAGGGAGGAGATGTATTATTGATTGATTGATTTATCTACTGACAGACTGATTGATTGATTTAGGCTCGGCTGCACGCGCTGCAGACCAACCCCTGCACGTACACAGAGGAGCCTGGGGAGGAGAGGTATGTGGGGGAGTGGAGGCAGACGTTCAGTGTCGACAACAAGAAGGGTGAAATATCTGAACTACTCGTCTCCAATGTAGAAGTCAGGGCCCTCTATACACAGCTTGTGAGGATCTATTAGTCTATCGATCAATTAATCTATTAATCAATCAATCAATCATTGAATCAGTCTGTTTTGTTCATTTCCTATTAATAAATTGATTGTTTAATTGATGTCTATGTGCCTTTAACCACGTCAAGATTAGCTTTTATTTGAGTGATTGATTTATTAGCAGCTTAATTGATTGTTAGGTTCTTGATAGAGAGATTGATTGATTTAGGGTTAGATTAATTGATTGCTAAGTTACACGATTGATTTATTGATTGATTGATTGCTAAGTTACACAATTGATTTATTGATTGATTGATTGTTAAGTTACACAATTGATTTATTGATTGATTGCTTGCTAAGTTACACAATTGATTTATTGATTGATTGATTGTTAAGTTACACAATTGATTTAGTGATTGATTGATTGCTAAGTTACATGATTGATTTATTGATGGATTGATTGTTAAGTTACATGATTGATTTATTGATTGATTGATTGTTAAGTTACACAATTGATTTATTGATTGATTGATTGTTAAGTTACACGATTGATTTATTGATTGATTGATTGCTAAAATCCATTACTGTGTACAACATTAAATGTATTGTATTAATTGATGGTTCAATTGTGTGATAAATTAATCCGTGCCAAACACTGTTCACTATATAGTATTAATTGGTAGTACAGATTTATTGATTGATTGCTAGGTGCCCATCACTGTGTCTAACGTTGACTTTTGGTGTCGCTACTACTATCGGCTGTTCCTATTGGAGGAGGATGAAGAGAGGAGGCGGGAACTAAAGAAAAGGGCGGAGCTAAGCTGTCGACAGAATGATGATGATAATATAGACTGGGACAGTGAAGATGATGATGAGGGTTTGTTTACAGTTCACACTAGATATACCTCTCCTACTTGTTACTGGCTTGGTTAACTTTTAGCTCTCTCTCTCTGTCTCTCTCTCTCTCACTCTCTCACTCTCTCTCTCTCTCTCACTCTCTCTCTCTCACTCTCACTTTCTCTCACTCTCTCTCTGTCTCTCTATCTATCTCTCTCACTCTCTCTCTCTATCTCTCTATCTCTCTCTCTCTCTATCTCTCTCTCTCTCTCTCTCACTCTCTTTCTTTGTCTCTCTCTCTCTCTCTCTCACTCTTTCACTCTCTCTCTCACTCTGTCACTCTCTTTCTCTCTCTCTCTCTCTCTCACTAACTCTCTCTCTCTCTATCTCTGATCCCTAATTCTGTTGAGGTGTATTTCTGACTCTGATGGTTAATTCAGTTAAAGTGTTACACTCTCATTCTCTCAATTTAAAATCTCTTTAAATTTCTCTCTCTCTCGCAATTTCTCCCTCTGTGTTGCACTTATGGACAGGATAAATTACCCCTTACACATAGCTCAATTTTATAGTTATTTTTTCCTTGTTACAGCTAGCTCAATTTAGAGATATCTGACATTATCTGTCTCTCCTTGATACACATAGTTTAGTCTAAAATTGAAAGTAATTTTAAAATTAGTCGAACATAGGATGAACGAAATTAGAAATAGATTTTAACATACGTATATCTTCCCTCTCTTTTGTTAGCTAGGCATTACTCTGTGGTGACACTTGCCGTTTGTGTTTTTCAGACGATGAGATAAGCACTACAATGTCTGGGACAAAGACATCATCTTCTCAAGCAGTGTCCTCCTCAGAGATCTTCCAGTCTTCATCAGCAAGTACAGGCTCACCATCACCTACTGATCATTCCCCAGGTGTCAGCGCCGATTCTAAATCATCAGACGTTTCAAAAGCCTCTCACTCAGCCCTCGTGGCTTCAGATGAGAATCTCTCTGAAGCTACTAGAGATAAGCTAACAGTGGGCTCAGCAGCTGTGAAGAGCTCAGCTGTGACGAGCTCAGCTGTTATGAGCTTAGCTGCTGCAGAAAAATCTCCTGTTCCTGCAGAAAATAAGAACTCAGAGGACCCAGTGTCTCTGTCCGGAAAAAGTTCTGATAAAATAGGATCTGCCTCAAGCTGTCGTGAGGAAAGTGGATCAGTCGCAAACAATTTCTGTTCTCCAGATAATCAGGCAGCTGCTTCAGAGGTTAACAACAAAGAACCAGCTGCTTCTGCTGTTAATACAGCTGAATCAGCTGCTGCTGCAGCTGACACGACTAGACCAGTTTCTGCAGTTGCTGTTAATACAGCTGAACCGGCTGCTGCTGCTGCTGTTAATACAGCTGAATTCGCGGCTGCTGCTGTTAATACAGCTGGACCAGCTGCTGTTAAGACAGCTCTACCAGCAGCTCCTGCTGTTAATACAGCTCTACCAGCTGCTGCTGCTGTTAATACAGCTGAACAAGCAGATGCTTTGAAGCAGTCTGCTGTATCTAACCACTTGGAAGCAGTGTCAGTGGAGTCTAGCTCTGCAGCTAGTAGAACCTCTGAGAGGATCTCTGATGAGGTGAACGTAGGACATCTGGAGGTGGTCACTGAGAGGTGTGGTAGGACTGTGGAAGAGATCACAGTGGTGGGCGGGGCCTCAGATAAGACCACGTCCCCTGAGGGTATGGCTAGAAGTGCATCAGCCAGGACCACGCCATCTGATACCAAGGGTGAGATCTCGCTCTTTCTCTTTCTCTCATCCCTCTCTCTCTTTCTTAGTGCACTGCCTATTGGCAGGTCCATGGTAAATAACGCCCCCACTCTTCACTGTCCTCTGCCTTCCTCTTCATTTCCACATATGAGTGGGTCAGAAGGTGTGAGATATAAACTAATGTATTTTTACTGACAACTAATAGATTTAATAATTTACTGATCGCCAGTTTGCTACTGCCACAGCTATTGCTAGTTCTCTACTGCAACTGCTACTACTGTAAATTGCCTTGGTGTAAATATGCGGTATTAGAAGTGATAGATATCAACTTAGTTGATCGTTTATTACAACGCGTGTTTAATTTACTTTTGCCTACTATTCGATAAGTTTTGGCCTCTTTAATTTGTTGACGGATTGATTAATTGACTTACAGATTGATTGGGTGATTGATTGATTGGTTTGTTGACTGATTGATTGATTGATTGATCAGAGAGCACTGATGATAACTGGGAGAAGGACTTTGACGTAGAGATCAGTGACTCAGAGTTGATTGATTGATTGATTGATTGATCAGAGAGCACTGATGATGACTGGGAGAAGGACTTTGACGTAGAGATAAGTGACTCAGAGTTGATTGATTGATTGATTGATTGATTGATTGATTGATTGATTGATTAATCAGAGAGCACGGATGATGATTGGGAGAAGGACTTTGACGTAGAGATCAGTGACTCAGAGTTGAAGGCGGTGCAGCAGCTGTCACGAGGTCGAGTGGAGACATCTGTCGTCACAGACACTGCCAGCAGTGATGACAAGGTCGCGATAGATTTTACTAGTATAGATAAAACAATAGTAATCATGTCATGATGATAACTATGTGATAATAATATAAATATTAATAATTTATGATAATATAATAGAGCAACGATGACAAGGTTCATGATAGAATACTAGTAGAAATTAAACAGTAGCAATTATACCATCATCATCATCGTCATCATCTTCCCTTGAATCCCTGAACTGGTTAAACGAAAAATGGAGTAAATTGCCTAACATTTTAAACACGTGGTATTAAAAGTGATAGGTATCAACATTGTCGATCATTTCACTATAATGTGTGTTGACTTTTGAATTATGAAAGTAGTCGATAAATCATTCGACCATGATGATAACTATGTGATAATAATATAAATATTAATAATTTCTGATAATAATACTATATTTAATAATAATAATAATGGCTTAACGTCCATTTCCTTATATAAGTATGATGCCAGGGACGTACCTCAATAACATGTCACCACAAATCGATTCAGCGAAACGACTTGAAGAAACGTGTGCTGAAGAGAAAGAAAAAGATCCTAAACGGTGCAGGTCCGGTGATAAAAAGACAGTCAGGCAAGATAAAATAAATCCATGGTGTGAGAGATGTGTTTCCAGCGTAGTAGTGGAACATGAGCGAAGATCAGGAGGCAGAGAGTTCCAAACCGCAGGAGCGTAGAAAGAAAATGAACGTCTACCTAACGAAGTGAGAAAATTAGGAATTTTGAGCAGTTTGGTATCAGAAGAACGGTGACTATCTGTTGATGTGATAATAATAGGAATAATAATATAATAATAATATTATCATATAATAATAATATTATCATATAATAATAATAGTATAATATTATGAATAGTAATATAATAATAATATTAACTGATTGACTGTCATTACTATATTATTTACTATCATTCATAATATTGATTGATTGACTGACTGATTGATTGGCTGATTTTGATTTATTAATTGACTGATTGATTGACAGAATGATTGACTAAAAAGTTTGGGATTTG